>PVLD010011121.1:0-66914 GCA_004027595.1 Dinomys branickii
CACACACATGCTCACACACACACACACACACGCTCACACACACACATGCTCACACACACACACACACACACACACCAAGTTAAAAACAGCTTTTGAGCCCTACAAACTTTTCAAGACACAGATAGGTTTAATTTTCCCAAATTCTAAATGAGACAAAGGTTGAAATACACTCACTCATTTTATGAGGCTGATATAAACATAACACTAAAACAACAACAATCCAAGAGAGAAAAGGGAAAGGTTGCTTTACCTCATGACCATGGATGAAACATCCTGAACAAATATTAGTGAAACAAACCCAGCAATACACAATGGCCGAGCATGACAAAATCTATTAATTGACCTATTAAATTATAATAGATGAATTGCCTAATGGAAAGAAATCCTTTTATAACCTTCTAAAGGGTATCTGCAAAAACCTGAAGTAAATATTATTTTCAATAGGTGAAGCCATAAAAATACAGGTAATTCCTTTAAAGTCAGGAGCTAGAGAGCAGACCCACCTCTCCGAGATTCTGTACTGAGCTCCTAAGCAATGCGATGGAAACTGGGAATGAGACTGGGGGTGGGGTAAGAGTCACAATAATTGGGAAAAATTTTCTTATTTGCATACAATTTGCGTAGAAAATCCAAGTGAATCTATAAGCTCTGTAGGCCAGATGTTCATCAGGATTCTTAGGTACAAGATTAATAAGCAAATATTACTGTCATTAATATACATCAGCTACCATCTATGAGAAAATAAATTCTTAAAAGATTACCTTCATAATGGCCATGAAGAACCTAGGAATAGATCTAGAAAAAATGTGCAAAACCTTTATGGAGAAAATTATACAACTGGATTGAAGGACACACAGATGTTAACATCTTATGGTAATATAAACATGCAAGACTCAATATCAGAAAGATGCCAGTTCTCCCCATTCCAACCCCAGTTCCTGTCATGGACTCAGCTGATCCTCTAATTCACAAGGAAAAGAAAAGAACAAAAGTCTGGATTTTAAAGAACAAAAGTGTGAGGGATTCATCTTATAGAAAGATGAATCTATCAAATTAAAAAAAAAAGTAATGCTGGTCTAAAAACAGATCAAACAGAATGCCTAGAAACAGGTCTATAAGCATTTAGAAATGCAGGAGTGATTGACAGCTTGTGACAAAATGATGGCATATTTAAAAATGATGTTGGGACAACTGACTATCCACATGGTGAAAAAAAATTAGGTTGGGCCCTTACAGGCCACCATCCACACAAAAAAACTTGGATTTTACAGTGGTTCAGAACGGGAGGGAGTAAAGATCTGTGACATAGCTCTGGAAAGTGTGGTGCAAAACATCAAATCTGTACCTGCACTCTCACACTGGGGTCAATTACCAATTCAATCTTCAGGAAATTTTGTACAGTATTTGTTTAAACAACTACAATATAATAGCCCAAGAAAGGCCTAGCAGCCAAGCATGGTGGCCACTAATCCCAATACTCTGGGAGGCTGAGGCAGGAGCATTGCAAATCCCAACCCAGCCTGGGAAACTTGGTGAGTTGGTGAGACCCTGTCTCAGAATGAAAAATAAAAAATGGGGCTAGAGCTCAATGTGGAGCCCTTGGCTTTAATCCTCAGAACCAAACAAAGAAAGAAAGAAGCAAAGAAAGAAAAGAGGCCCAGGTGTCTTGAAAGAGAAGAATCATTATACAAAAATGCTCACAAGGAGCGGCAGGGGGTGCGGAGGACACAAGTGCCTAAATTAAAGACGTCTCTGAAATTAAACATCCTCTTGCTTTGAGGCAACTTGGATTCAAATGGTCACCCCCAGGGAATGTGTGAGCCAACATCCAAAAACTACCAAACAGAGCAATTCAGTGAGAAACTAGGTCAGGTCAGACATCTAATCGATGATCCTCCTTTTGAATTAACTCTTAAGTGTGATTTCCAAGTATTTCAGAAAGTTCTTCCTGTCCCATGGTGTATAGTCCTTTATCTCCCGTGACTGAGAAGATTTAAAGAAATAAAAATATTAGGATAGCTCACAGCTGACCAAAGAACTAAAGTGACCGGCAGTCGTTGAGTTTAGGGGTGTATGACAATCACATGGGAAGTGGAATTCATTTGCATCATGTATTTTAAATCTGAGCCCCTGGATTTGCCTTTTTCTGGTAGGTGAAGAAGCAGCCAACAACAACAAAGAAACCCTCAATAATAGGTCCCAGACTCTCTCTCTCTCTCTGTCTTTTCTGTCTGTCTCCCTCTCTGTCTGTCTGTCTGTCTGTCTGTCTCTCTCTCTCTCTCTCACACACACACACACACACACACACACACACACACACACAAAATAACCCAGGCATTAGCATTTCCCCAAGGCTACTTCCCTTTTTGAGCCTACCTACCTGAATATTCTGGCAATATTGGTACAGACGTCCTTGTCGTCCACGTGCTGTTCCATCACTGTGCAGAGCTGGGGGACGGTCCCATTGCCCAGGCACTGACTCCTTGCTTGTGGTGAACTGACCAAGTTTCTCAAGGTAGCTGTAATCTGGGATAAATGATGTTTGTGCTATTTTTAAACACTGGAAAATATAGCTACACTAAGCAGTACAACACAATTCATCCCATAAATTTCAATTAGAGCAGCAGGTGAACTAAGTCCCTATGATGATTCTTCCACTAGAGGACATGGGCCTAGGCACAAGTAACATGAAATGAAAACCAAGACAGACTAACTTGGTTCAAAGGTGAAGAATGGCCCTGTGGTAACCACATCAGTTCTATAGATTAGACACTTCTTGCTCAACTGTTCAGGTCAGTTGCAGGAGATAATGATGTGGCCAGAGAATATTTAAGGCTATAGCCTTATTCTCTTCTAAGAGGCAAGCTTTCCACTTGACCATAGATCTACAATGTGGTCTTCTAAACTAAGAAACAGGCTTTCTGTGAAGGCTAATAAACTGTTCTAGGAATTCCAGACCATTGCTACCATAAAATGGAAAATTTGCATCATCTGACCTGGCTTTGCCTGTTCTTCCGAGACAGTCCAGGCACTTGGGCATTACTGGTTTACCTTGATCCAAAGGGTGACTCACATACTTTCCTCACTGGAGACCACGAATGCCCCAGCGAGTCCTAACCTGAACCCAGGCGAGTCGTAGAGCGCCCATTCCGACCCTGAGTACATGAACAGTTTCTTTTTCCCAGTTCCCAGGGCTTCAAAGGTTGGGCTCCCCAACCCAGTCATTTTCTTGCTCTGCTCATCTAGCATCCAGCAAGGGACATTGTCTGCAGAAGGGACATCGTTTTCCTCTGAGCTTTTGTTTCCTTGTTTCTCCCTCTTCAGCCTTTTTCTCACCCTTTTTGAAATGGTTAGGACAGCTGGAGGGTCTTCTATTCCTAATATACCAGTTTTTTAAGTGGCTCAAACCCAGAGTAGAAGCACACATTAGTATGTTATGCATCTCCTGATTGAAAACCCCATCCATTCATTGCACCCAGCACGTTGTACAGAGTGCATGTAACTTGGCAAGGAAGACAGGTTGCCTGGAACATCTCCACACTTACCAGCTGTGCTGGTAGGAAAAACCTGCACAAAACTTATAGCACACATTGGAAAAGTACCCAGTGACACCTCAGGCCGTGATACCGCGATTCACTTCTCCAGCCCGCAAAGTCCTGGAATCCTGCCTTTCTGCTTTCCGTCACCTGAGCCCTGCCGGCTCCTTGTCCATTGCTCCTGGGATAAGATTCAGTGCCCTGACTGCAGGCCAGGCTGCGCGTGGTCTGCTTCTTACCAAGCCCTCGGGCTTCCTCTCACCCATGCTCTGCCCAGCCACACCATTCAACGTCACGTCTCACTGCTCCTCCACGAGCATCAGTGAGGCAGGGGCAGGTGGCTGCTGCCCACCTTGCTTGTCTTTTCATCACTGTCCCCCCAGGTCCAAGACCAGCGCGGGGCTCTCACAGCTCCAAGGGAAGAGTGGTGCACACAGAAAGGTGAGACCTCAGAAAACCATGAGTTATGCAGACAACATCTCTGAGGCGGAGAGAACGGAAGAGGATTTCAGGAGCAGAGTAGTTTTGAAAAGTACTGTGTGAAAGAAAAATGGACTTCCTCAAAGGAGGCGGCTCTCTGTAAACTTGCTCCCTCCTGGGCTCTTGCCCTGCCTCCTCCCTCCCCACAGCGGACAGGGCCCCTGCTCTTTCTCATCTCCAAGTCCCTGCAGCTTCACCTCTCACCCGAGCTCCCTGGTGCCCTCAGCAGGTTCTGCATGTCCGGCTTATCACCCCACGGGTCTCAGTGCTGGCAAGGCCATCTCAAAAGCCAGCCCTTCCTGTCCCAGGCCCTCCTCTGAGGTCCCAGGCCCAGTGGATACCAACCGCAACCTAAAGGCTCGTCACCCTCTGAGGCACATCCTACCTTCGTGGCCCACCTCCTCCCGCTGCCCTCGACCCACCCTTCCTTCAGGCTCCACACCACACAATGACCTCGGCCTTCAAAGTCCCACACCTTTGAGTGGGAGGTTTCCTCCACTCCTCGAGAGCCTCCTGTCTGTTCCTACTGGTGAGCCTTGCTCAGCCCAGAGGACCCGGTCAGGCTCACTCCTCCCCTGGGAGACTGCTCAGTAGATGACTGATCACTATCTCTTATGTGTCAACTGCTGGGGCGTGTTGCCCCCATGACAGAGTCACTGGGGTTCCACGCAACCCCCCCCCCGGGTTTCTCTAGTGCACAGTTATTTATTCTTTCTATGGAGAGGGCAATAAAACGTGCAAATATAAAAGCTCTTAAGATATTCAGTTGCTGGCTGGCTGCATGGATGAAACTCAGCAGGGGAGAGCCGGGGGCAGAGCGGGCAGGAGGAGGAGAGCGGAGGAGGGAGGTCTCCCTCTTAAAAAGCCTCTGGAAGAAAGTTCATGGTGTTAGCAGAGACCTGGGGGGACCAGAGTTTAAGGCCCTGAGGGAAAGTGTCCAGAAGAGGCCCCCAGGCAGATGCAGCCCCCCAGCCCCCAACTTGAGGGCTGCCACCAGTCCCTGAGGGTGCCCGCTCTCACTGCCAGGTGGGGGGGGCATGCTGTTTGCTCAGAACAGTGGCTTTTCCCGGGGAACAGAAAATGCAGAAAAATGGGTGAGAGGAGAATTCAGCTACAGTACAGTGTGGTCACGGTAAAGGCAAGTTTCAGGTCACCTGCTTAAAACTCTGAACTTTGCTGCAAATGTTGAGCTCATTGTATATAAGTGAAAATTTAAAACCAAACATGAACTCCTACCTGAATACAGACACATTTGAGGTGGTCACTAAATGCTTCCTGTAGCAGCAGTCTTTACAGTGTTTGTCCCTACCTCAGGAGGGCCACCCACTGGGCCTGCTCCCGGGCAGGAGTGGACCAAAGTCCAAGCTTAGTGAATAAATATATCGTTTAACTTTCCACTCTAATCTATATTGTTCCTAATTCTACTTAGATGCATTTTTTTATTGTACATAATCTTTCAAGCAACTTCAAATCCTTTACTTAAGCGTAAGTTAAAGGAACATGCAGATACTTGTTTAGCGTCTAAGGGATTTAACTAGAGTAATTCCCAATCTCGCGAGTGTCATTTCCCCAGGAAATAGCAAACTGGAAAACGTGGGTTTTGATTCTTGTTTTTTCCCATCTCCTAACCTGCAACTGTGTGGGACAGACATACAGAGACAAAGGCAATCAGTGGGAGGAAGGAAAAAAGAGAAAATACAAGTGACAATCAACAAAGTAGATTAATAAAGATTTGGCTGTCCCTGCTTATCAGCAGTTGTGAGACGATGTTTGGGACAAAAATGAAAAATAACAAAGGACGTACATTTTTGGTACTGCAGTCAAGGGAAAAACATTCCACCGTGATTCTGGTTACTACTTTGCTGAAGCATGGTTGGGTTCTCAGGCTGACATTTCTGTGTTCTCCGCATTCCTGATCATAAGAGGCACTTCCTCAATCAGGCTAGCTTCCCTGTGAGTTTGGTGGACCTGCCTACCTCATACTGAATTAGTCAAAGTTCTCATTGTGAAGTCAACATTGAGAGGCCCATTTTATTTATTTGTTTGTTTGTCTTTGAGATATGACCACACTGTGTTACTCAGGCTGGCCTCAAATTCTTGATTCTCCTGTCTCAGCTTCCTGAGTGTTGAGCTTACAGGTGTACACCACCTTGCCTAGTGGAAGACCCAATTGAAAGGGAAAAATTAATTATCCTAAGAAGAGATCCTATAATTTATAAAGGCTCAAATACCATTTTAATACAGTAAAATTAGAATCCAAAGGAGTTAGCATCTATTCTGTTCAAGCTGAGTATTGGTACTCGATCATGAATTTCAAATTGTGTTTTCAACCATGAACTAATTGAACAACTTTAGTAAACACAAGAAAATTTGATCTTAAAATCTGTGTACGCTGATTTGGGTCATAGCACAGGCCCAGCAGCTGTCATTTTCCCGACATCCCCTGCAGCTGGGGGCGGGTGCCAGGCAGAGACAGGTGCTGAGTGGACCGGAGTCCCCACATGTCATCCATTTCCGGAATGGGTGGTCCTCCCTCTTCCCTTTGTTCTTGTTCTCCCTCCAAGCTCCTGTCCCCAGGGGACTCGCACCAGCCACCGCTGTGGCTTGTGGTTCACCTGGAGCTCTCTCCTTCAGGTGCAGCAGAAGTTAAATGGACTTTTCAGCCAGCCCAGAAGCCTCACCAAGCGTTGTGACATTGTTGTCTGGAGAATCACTTCTACAATCCAAAAAAGTTTCTTTGAGACCAACAGAACATAATGCAATTGAAAACTGCCCCATTAACAGACTGGAAATTACTATCCTTCCTCAACCCAACCCAGCATTAAGATCGAGTTTTATTTAGTTTTATATACCAAGTGCAGCTCTGCGACTAAGCGGTCGCCTGGTGGGATGTAAAGCGGTTCCAGGAGCTGTGTCTCTGATGCTTCTTAAGACAAGCCCATGAGGCAGAAAGGAAAGGTATTAACGTACCCAGATGAAACTGAGGGTCAGAAAGTTTTCCAGCTTCCAAGTTGGTTGGCGGCCTGGGCTTCTGGCTCCTTATCGGTTGCTTCCCTTATTCCATCTGGCATTTATCTGCAAATGTACTTTATGTCTCCACTGTCTGACATATCCATAACCCAAACCTCCAAGCTTTATCTCGACTTCACCGCCAAGTGCAAAATGGTTCCCTTCCCACTGATGATGTGAAAGAATAAATACAGCAGCCAGAGACCACAAGTGGTGGTAAATGATTTAAAACCGAAGCCGTGCCATTTTCCAACCTCAGCTGAACCATCTCCCTCGATTAATAAAAGCACATCCATCTTTCACGCTTGTGCCCCTCTGAGACCACACATATGCCTAAATGACAGCCTGTGTGGTAACCCAAGAAGTTTCATATTGTCTCACATATGATTAATACAGTTCTGGCTGAGAGAAAAGAAACCAGTGGCAAGATGCCCCTGTGCACAGGAAACTACTGGTCCCAAAGATTTCTAAGCATTTGATGGGAATTTTCTAATATATATGCAAGTGAAAGTATTATTAATGTGTAATCCCTGATAACACTTGGCACATGGCACCGAGGCCTCTTTCGCACGTTCCTGCCATGGTTGTCCTGCTTCAGTGGGAAATGGTTCTGCCCTCTTCCAGTCCCCCATGTCCTACTGTTTTGCTTTTTTATTACTTTTCTGTTTATGGCCTCTATGTTAGTTTCCTTGGCAAAATGAGTAGATAGCTGATTCTTCTAATGGTAACTATTATATGTGTGTATGTGAGAAACAGAGAGAGAGAAATTTTATATGTCATACAAATTATGGAGAATGCCAATAGGGCAAAATAAGGGAAAAAAATCTGAAAAATATGCATTAGCACTACCAAGTTGGGGTTCAAGCCCTGGCACCAAAAAAAACAAGGACAACCTACCAAGTACTAACACCCATTTTCACAATTACATATGAAGTTTAGGGATACTTCTTCATTGCCGCAATGAACAATATTTGTAGTAAATGGATGAGGCTGGACAGACATGACCACATGGACAGCAAATGGCTGTCTTCAGCAGCAGCAGGGATGGGTGCCCATTTCCCACCCTGAGTGCCCTGGCTGTGGAGGAGACATCATTAGCATAATGCGCCCGACTCTGTTCCTCCCTTTGGTTCCCGACTGGAGAGACCGGGTAGGACCTGGGCGTCACAGCCCAGCCCCTTCCTGTGTGCTCTCCTCCTCATGGAAGTGAGCTGCACCAGAACACACAGTGTTCTCTGCTCTTCCAGAGTGAGCGAGCGTGGGAAGGGGATGTAATGTGAGGGTCGAGTATGAGAAGCAGGCCTGTCTCGGCAGTCAACTGCAATCCTCCCAAAGGGTGTTACCCTCCTCTCCCACCCTGGACTCCTTAGGCTCTTATTTCTGGGTTCAAAAAGTGAGCTATTCTATGTGTAGGGGCCAAGTCCCCAAGCTCTTCAGATTTACTGTTCCTGGAGCATCAGAAGCCAATATGAGTCGCCTAGAGGCAGCTCCTTCCCAAGAAAGGGAGAAGGACCAGAGCTCTGAATCCAGTGAGCGAGTGGGCAGGGACACAGCTGGGCATGGAATTTTTTTTTTTAAATAGGGAGTAAAGTTCATGAGGGAATAATAGCTTCCCCTTCCCACTAACAAATATATCATTAAAAATCTTTCAACATTAACAAATCAGCAGGCTTTATAGTGATCAGTACCACAGGTTGTGATCAGAAGAGAAGTTTCGTCTAATCTAAGGAACAATATGCTAAACAAAATAAGCCAGGCTTAGTACCCTGGTTCACGTATTAGAGTCACGTCAATTTCCTGGTTTTGATAATGTCTCATACTTGTGTAAGGTGTCTCTGTGGAGAGAAGCTTGGTGAGAAGAACGGGGGACTTCTGTGTACTATTTTTGCAATATTATGGGCATTTTTACCTAATTCAGAGTGAATGTTTAAGAGAGGCCAGACACAAAAAACTTCACACTGTATATTCCAGTTATATTAATTTTAGAACAGAGACCAGCTTTTCCATGATGAGAGCTTGGAAAAATGGCTCCAGGAGGAGTTGGCAGTAGAGTGGTGATTGCTGGGAAGAGTGGGAGAAGATTTCTGAGGTGAGAAAAGTGTTCTGTATCTTGGTAAGGGTACGGGTCACATTGCTGCCTATACTTTTGTCAAACCCATTGAACACGCAAGACATTTCGCGATGTCAGTCATACCGCAGCCAAAATAAACAATCTCATCTTCTTCCTATTCAAGCAAAATCTTCAACAGAAATGCTTAAACGTTTTTTTCTATCAAATCTCCAACATTGTTATTTTCCCCAAACTCTAAAAGCAAAGTGAAGGAGCAAAACTGGAACTGATAAGGCAGGAGGCCCAAGCTTTCTGAAGACTTAAATTTGGGAAAAGAAAGGCTATGACATTGTAGGAACTGCATGAAGAGGGGGAAGGATTTGGATTTGAGGGGCCTCTGGGGGTTGCTTGTGGGATTAAAGGGCAGACATGTAGAAGGGGACAGGAAATAGAGGGGCAACTAAGCCAGCCATGCTCCGGTGCGCTCAGAACAGTTCTAGCGATCTACAGCAGGGCTAGCGCATCTTTCTCTAAGACCGAAATTCAAAGTCAATGACTTGGGCCGAGGAGCTCAGTGGGAGAGTGTTTGCTTAGCTTGTGCAAGCTCCTGTGTTCTATCTCTAGTCCTGAAACAACAAAAACCCCACACAGTCAAATGAGTGACTATAAAGAAAAAAAAAATTGGAAATACAAATGAATAAAAACATAGAAATGCAAATTCAAGTCAATTTGGTTTCATCTGTTACACTGTATAACTATGAATTACCTGCCTGTCAATGTTAGTACACAGAGATTTTCTTTAGTTCCAGCAAAGCCGCTTCACTATCTCAAGGGTGACACACCTGAGAATCTGGACTTGTCTGGGATTCTGGCGCAGATGGAAGGCTCTTCTCTGATCCCAGGACTTGCCGAGGGAGATGACTCTAGGAATTCCTTTAACTTCTGTGCTATGCCTTCCTGATTGCTGGTTGGCATTCAAAGGTCAGAGGGGTCCTCATGCGTCCTGCTAATCCATTCTAGACCAACACTGATGACCCGTTTCTGGCTGTGTTGCCTCCTGTGGGCATGCAATATGCTACTGGCCTTCAGGGGTCATGTCTGTTAGTTGGCTCTGCATTTTCACTGGAGCTACAGCATCTGAGATGTTGCCGCTGCACTCATCAAGGGCCACGGATACATCCTCCTCCTGTCACTTCCCAGCTCCATGGCCGCTTACCAGTTTAATATCGTCTGGTATGCATTTTTTTTCTGTCGCTCTGACTTCCCACCACACCTGTTGCCTCAGGCTGTTTCCCACAGCCTGGCCTTGGAGACCCGTAACTGCATCCTCCGACTCTCACCTCCCATGACTCTCCCAGGGATGTCCTCTCTCTGGACACCCCGACCTTTTCAGCATTATTTATTTCCAAGGCGAGTGTTCAGCATCAGTTTGCCTTGGTTCCACTTTCCCAAACCTTACATAACACTCAGGACCCACTGCAGCCGACACTTTCTATTCATTTGCTGGGCTCCTGGGGCAGCTGTGGGGAAACAGGAGGCCTCAGGCCCTGCGTCGGATGCTAAGATGTGCAGTTTGGCAACACGAGCTCCCCTCAAAGTGCTGAAGCTATGGAGGCCCTACAGCTTGCAAGTTGTAAAGGCCGGTGTTGCCTACTTTTACCCTTTCCTGCGCTGCTCATGTTTTCATTCTCTTGGCTTACAGACATCATCATTATTATTATTGCTATTTTGGTACCGGGAATCGAACTCAGAACCTCATGCTTGCTAGGCAGGTGCTGCACCACTGACCTGAATCCCCAGCCCCTGCAGACATTACTTTATTAATATTACAACCTCAAGTACTTTATTTTTCAGCTAAATAGTTACTTTGAAAAATGCCTTATGAGCTGGAGTTACCGGGTTCTAAAAGGTGACAAAGAGTTCTGCCCCAGGCCAGGTCTGGCTGGCTCACTATGCACCTGAACAGGGCTGAGAAGCCAGGCAGTGTTACACACTCACAGAGCGGAGGTTTCCACCCACTCTCACAGTGAAGTTATGTGTGTATACATTGTCACACATATAGCACAAACGGCTTTTCTTTGAATTAAGTATGAGGGAATGTCCAGTCAAGGAGCAAGGAGACTCTGTGAATGACAAACCTAAAACAATGCTTCCTTTCTCCATAAATCTGTAAACACACACACACACACACACACACAGTGATAACAGCTGACACAAGCGGCATTTGGCAGCAACAGAAGGAGCATGTTCTCAGGTGGTAAAAACACAAAGCCCCACTTTTCCTGCTAGACAAGGCTGTGGGGTGCGGACTGAGGCCCAGGCAGAGACCCCACCCATGCCAGATCCAAGGCATGTTCAAAAGCAGCCTTTGGAGACAATGAACGCGTCTTTAGACGGTGGTGAGCAGGGAGGCAGAAGCTCTACAGCGCCTCCTAGAGGGAAGAGGAAGAGATGTGACCCAGTTTGCATCAGAGGATGCTGAAGCTCAGGAAAAGAGAGAGGGCGGTGCGGCGGCAGGCTCTGAATTTAGGGGCATAGCAGTGGCCCCATTTCCTGATCAGACATGCTTCTGGCCACAATAACACTCAATGCTCCTTTATGCCAACTGATTTTATAAAATATCACCGATATAAAATGAGTTGGAAGAACCTTTTTCAACTAGACAATAAATCCACAAGCTGTTCCACAGAAATTTTAAATGGCATAAATATCTCAATATGGGATAATATTGTGCAGTCATTAAAAAGAAAAAAATAAATTTATAAAGTTGACACAAGATATGTTTACCACATATTGTTAGAGGGGAAAAGAGAAATACCTATGTGTGTACTAGAAGGTATTGGAACATCAGGTTAGCTAACTTTGGACCAGGAGAAAAGGAAAGGGGGAAGTGGTCATAAACAGCTTTTAAAAATAACAGGTCCCACAACAGAGAGTTATTTAAAATTTAAATATGTGTTACATGTATTTACCAAAATGTCAAAGATATGTTATTACATCTCAGGGTAAAAATATTTCAGATGATTTTATATTCTTCCTTACACTTTCCTATATTGTAGCAGCAATTATAATTATTATATAATCAGAAATAACTGTTTTCATTGAGGAAAACATCTGAACCACTAGCAATATGAAAATAGTATTTCTTAAATTTTCCTGGCCTAAACATAGTACACCAATAGAATTTTGCAATATTCATGATCAAAAGAGATTTTCACGCCTGTCTTCAAAATGGGGAAAGTCCAAAGTCCTAAATTAATAACTACCATAACTATTTAAAGACTCTTGAGTTCAGTGACTACATCTAACCTCAGCGGGCTTTCCCAGAGGCCAAGTGCTCAGTGACTTCTCATGAGCTGAGAAGCATATTTCAAGTCACACAAAGGGTCACAATCAAAGATGCCATCATTTGATAGCCAAATGTTATTAAGAGTAAAATCTTATCTACAAAGAATGTGAGAGCCATCATGCCGGACTCTCCCATGGTGGTCTCTTAAATCATAACTGCTATTCCGTAACATGAAAATTAATTTTATACCTCTACTGTTTCAAGTAAAATACTGACCTGGACTAACAAGTGTCCTAAATTAGGCGAACATGTACCACATTTCTTGATGTCCTCATTCATTTGCCTTATCAAATGTGCCAATACTTCCAGAGCACCTTTGCTGATCATTTCGTTAAGAAATCTTGGATTTCCAGATATGAATTTGATAGTCCCCACACAGTACAAAAAAGCTTCCATGTTAGTCCGCAGGTCTTCATTTCTCAGGACCTTGAATAATGATTCTACCAAAAAAGATGAATTATCATAAATGTCTAGAATAACAGCTGGAGAGGAATACGTTAAAGCACTTATATATGAATGTCAAATATACAATATATAAAATACATTTGCACAAAGCTACATTCAAATGCTTGTTGTGGGTTACTCCAATAAGCAAAGCCTATGTTTGGCTATGAAAAATCTCTGCAGCTGCAATCACAGCAAAAGGGTGGGGTTTACTAACACATAGGTAAGAAAGCTCTTTTAACTAAATGCCCTTCCCTGCCAGTGTTCATGTTTACCAGCCTTCCTTTTTAGTTACAAAAAGTGCAAGTTATTATAAAATAATAATAATTAAAGCAATTTAATAGTTAAGTCTCAACAAACCTTTAAGAATATATTTCTACTGTTGCTGTATTAATGGAATATAAGTAAAATTGGGAGTTTAAAGAAATGTCAATCACCACATAAAAGGGCCAATTTTGTTATAATATCCAACCTTTTGCAAGACAATTTAAGATGATTTATCCAACCACTAGTTTTAGAAATCAATCAGGCAACTCTAAAAGGGTAATAATATAAAACTCATATTTAAGTTTATTAATGTTAATGGGATCACTTGCCAAATTCTTTATTTTTGGTCTACAATTCTCCATTTGCTGTTTTAGTGTCAGACATTTCTTTCAGTACTGGTTTTGTTCCTGTCTGCTTGGGTTAAAAAAAAAAAAGGTGTTGAGATCCTTTAGATCATTTACCCTGTGTTACCATAGAGGACTGACAGTGTTCTCCCTGTATCAGTAACATAAACTGATCAACACTTTCATTTAGTCAACTAAGCATCTTATTCAGAGCTGGGCATGGTGGTGACGTCTAACATCCCAGCACCTGGAAGGCTGAGGAAGGAGAAAGACTGCAAGTGGGGACATCCTAGGGTACACAGTGAGTCCAGGACCAGCCTGAGCCAGACAGTGAGAACCTTATCTCAAAAAAAACCCCCAAAATTTAGAAATATGCCAAGAATGAGGCATGAATAGCTAGGTGATTTGAATGTAATAAAACTTCTCTACCTATATAGTTGATATTTTGAGGTCAGATTTCTGTAACCGTGTAGATGTCTTTCCATTTTTAGTCATTCCTACTATCTCAAAAGACTCACATCTAAAATGACATCATAAACTATTAGATGTGTGTTTTTCTAATAATAAATCCATGACCAGTAAATTATTTTTTAAATAGCACATTGTAAAGTCGTATAATACTAGTGATATAACATTAAGAAAACAAAAGCCCTATCAAATATTAAGGAAACAAAATGCCAGACTCCAAGTGATGCATTAAATATAGTGGAAAACCCATGGAGAAGCATATGAAAAAACAAATACTACATACATGGGGAAATCAAAATATACAATGAGTGTTTCAATTTTAAAAAATTATTATAGTACAACACATTGCCATTAATCCCTCTCAACTTTCCCTTGCTCCAAACATACCTGTCCCAACATTCTTTTCACTTTCTGAAGCAGTTTCAGAAGTCCTCTCTTAAGTGTCTTTACATAGTGTGATTAGAAAAAAATGTGGTGAATGCTGCTGCTGCTGCTGCTGCTGCCGCCCGACAGCCGAAAAGCAGGTTTGTAACACCTTGTGGCTGTGCTTATCCACCTTCCTCACCAGCTCTGGGACTCTGACATGTCTCCAAAGTCAAAATGACCGTGAAGGCTAAACATTTTCAATACATTCAAAACATGGAGCCAGCTACCATAGAGCAACTAAAGATGTGCATGAAAGAGGATCCAGACCTGCTTCACAAACTAGCAGGAAGAATGGGGTCAGTTGTGAAGTTAGCGGCAGTGTTCTGAGGGGGATTAATGGGCGACCTGCCTTTTTCCATATATACAGTTTAAAACATTTAAACATTCATCATATTTCAATTGTGTCTTCTAACTTCTACTTTAACTAGAAAAAAAATTCCTGTATTATTAAGTATAAATTTTCTCTCCAAACATTTCATTTGTGCTCAAGTACAGCATTTCCTCAATGGTGCACTGAACGATACTTACCGAGAATGTTTTCGTTTTGAATCAGATTATCATTCTTCTCACTCCTGCTAATTTTAAATATAAGTTTGCAGACATTAAGAAGATTCTTTCTACTCACTTTGAGCTGCAGAGAAAGAAAACACTTCTGTTTCCAATGCAGAGGGAAATAAAGACATGCCATGTTTTTAAAAACACAAACATCTATATTAAAAATACAGCAAGAGTATTTGTAAACATAATTAGTTCTACAGAAACTGGCTCTGAAAAGTTCAGGCCAGATATTTACTATGATAGCTATCTCAAGTATACCAAATACAATATAAATAACTGATCTTCAGAGTAAGAACATTTTAATAATAAGCATTTACTTCTCGCTTTGTAATGTTTTATATTTATATGTGAGTTTTTAGTTATTTGTAAAGGAGTATGAGGAAGAAAGGGGATAAGACAATGTTAATATATTTAATCAAATAGAGTAGTAACAAAAATAAAGATGGACACACAGCTTCAGAGTAAAATAATTTCAAAAAAATCAACAGTGGTGGTAGAAGAAAATAAAAAGTATGTCCTTTCACTTTTTGTAAAAATATTAAAAATTAATGCTGTCTGATTAGATCATACATGTGTATTTATTTAAAGGCTATTTCTGGGATGCTTTGAAATAACCATTAATGCTTAAAATTGAAAATTACCTTCTAAATCATACAAAAATCTCTTAGTAAATTAAACAGAGAGCAATAAGAGAGTATACTTTCTTTTTAAGAAAAGCAAAGTGTAGGATGTCTGACTGACTCAAATGGCCTATATATTTACCACTTTACCAAAAGTAATAAAAAAATCTTAAATGCCTAATATCAGAGACTGGTTTGATAAGCCCCAGAACAGCAGTACTATTCGTATGAATCAGTCACAGAAATTGCAACAACACTATGTCTAGAAAGAAAATATCTGTAACTTCCAGTTAGATGGAACAACGAGTGGCCCCCTCTTGCCGCGGTGTAAAAATAGGTTTACTGGCAGGAGACATCAGGACAAGTAAATATTTCTGTGTGAAAGGATACCATACGGGTCATTATTTCAGTGTTAAAACCACCTCTAATACCGCTACTTAGCGAGTTTCTGTAGTTTTTTTGTAAAAGAGAGAATGGAATTTGTCAGACATAGTTGTTAAAGCTTCGCTCTGCATCTGATCCACAAGTGCTTTCCGAGAGTTACTGTGCCAGGCTCCGGGCGGCTCCGCCCAGGCTGGAGGGCAGAGGGGGGCAGGGCGGCCCGGGAGCCCCAGCCCACCCTGTGGCCAGGCCTGCGACAGCCAGCCAGCGCAGTCTCAGGCCCCAGCAGCCACACTGTGTCAGAATCTGCATTTTAACGAGCTCCTCACGAGAGGGGTCCACAGAACAGTAAAGTGAGAACCACTAGTTTTCTTTGAAGCAGAAACTAACCCAGGGCAGAAGGGAGAATTCTTCTGCCCTCAGGCACGAAGAGGTTAGGCCTGGGGAGGTGGTACCCAGCTTGCCTGGGCTTCTTAAGCCCCTGGGTTCAACGCCCAGCACCTCGAGGGGGGGCTGCTGAGTAAATGTCAATTCTGATCACACACGCCTGAAATCCCGACACTGGGAGTAAGGAGGATGACACATTCCAGGACAGCCTGGAATTTAGCCACTTAGGGAGACCTTCTCTCAAACAGAAACAAAAGCTGGGGTGTAGCCCAGTATGAAGGCCCGGGTTCAGTCCCCGGGACGCAAGGGTGGCGCGGGGAGCGGGGCAGCATTCACAGGGATGCAGTGTGTCTTGTTCTTAAGACCGGGGAACCCTTCGAATCAGGTGACTGTCTCCCACCAGACAGCGAGTCCCTGAGGCCGTCTCTCTGTGTGTTCAGGGGCCTGTGTCCTACATTTAACAAAACTCATTGACTACAACTCGGGCCTCTCACCATGGCTCACATTTAGTGAAAAATGGCAAAGAAAAAAAAAACTGTCAAGGGTTTTATTAAAATAATGACAATAATGAGGGGCAGACTGAGAGAACAGAGACCTTCTGCAACTTCCAGGGCTGCTATAACCTAACTCAGTTTTCATTCTGAGCAAATTCCTACCACTTTTCCACTGATAACTATAAAATTATAACTTTAAGACATGAAAAGAGCTGGGCAGGGTGGTGCACAACTGTAATTCCAGCATTTGGGAGGCCGAGGCTGGAGGGTCACTGGAAGCAACTCAAGGCCAGCCTGGGTTACGTAGTGAGTTTTGAGGGCAGCCTGAACTGCATAGCTAGTCCCTGTCTAAAAAAATACGAAAAGATAATAAAATACATTACATACAAGTGCTGCTTCATAAAAGCCAGCACCCTCCCCACTCCCCCCATTCCCTCCGCCCCGCTCTTCTTTCCGCCCACGGGGCTCGCTGTGCCCTCTGCCGGCTGGCTCCCCTATCCCACCGCCAGCCCTGGAGGACAGGGTCTTTCCTTTGATTCGCTTGTATCAAGAAGAATGAAGAACAATTCTTAACAAAGTAAATTTTCATGACAGAGCAGTTTTTTCTTCTTACCCTGAAAACAGCATCTTATTCTATTTAAAGCAAATTTGGCAAATTAAAGAAAACTAAGTGAAGTTTAAAACTCACTTATCATAGCCAGGCATGGCAGTACACCTCCAACACTCTGGAAGGCTGAGTCAGAAGGACTGCAGGTTTGAGCCCCGCCTGAGCTATTTTAGTGACTTTGCAAGAACCTGTCTTGAAATTATTTATGAATAAATAAATAAGACAAATTTTTAAAAAGGGCTGAGGATGTAGCTCAGTGAAAAGACCTGGATTCAATCCCCAGCACTCATGCATGCATGGGGTGCTAGACCTTCCCTCCCCCCAAATATAGTTGCATTCATATTGTGCACATGTTTGAACTCTTTCAGATGATCTTAATAAGGATTGACATTATTTTTGTAAGATTTTTGATAAAAAGATTAACATTAAAGTGAATGTCTGGCAAATCTCCATTTAACCAAAGAATGCAAGAAATCAGAATAATTACTATTATGCTCTCTGAATGTGTTTAACTAGAAATAATTTAAATTTAAAGGATCTGAATTACAATATTAAACTGTAGAATAAATACTAGCAGAAGGGAAAAGCTTCTTAGTTCCCTATATCTTTAGTCTTTGCTGATTCTTCAATTCTCCTGACATGACTTTTCAAAAACTGCACATAGAAACTGTCACTGAGGCCTTGCCTGCATGAGCTCCCGCCTGTGGTGAGTCAGGTCAGGCATAGACAGGAAGTTGGACTTGACGGGCCCCTTCTGACTTCAGGTTTCTCTAGTTAAGCAGAAGGCACAAGCTGCCTCGCTGTGTGCACTGGAGTTTGACCTACAGTCTCACTTTCATCCAGCAAGGCCCCATATGCCCCAAGAGGGCTTCATCTAACCTCACATCCAGTTTAGAACTTGTTCGCTGCCTGGAAGATCCCTTAGGTTTTTTTGTGCCCTAAATTAGTTAAATTGTTCCATGTATATAACTGAGTGACATCAAGGTTATAACCTTGACCTTGGTTCATAACCAAGGTCAGATTTTCTCTGCAAAGCATTATGGCACTTACAACTTGTGCATTTCTTTCTTTCTTAAGCTGATGTAGAACAATGCATGCAGGACCTAGATGCAAACAGTGAAGGTGATCCTTGGGAGCCTGGGTCCTGTCCAGGGCAGCTACACCAACGGAGCTCTACGACTAAATCACAAACCCAAGGACACCATGCTCCAAGTCACATGTTGCAATTTCTCAAAGAAGACTGACAAGTTTAGGGGGACAACTAAGTAAGAATGTAGCTTCCCCACAGAATGACGTAGAAAATGCCGTCAGAATATTCTGCCTTATGAAAGACTGCATTATCTAAGACACAGTGGACACTCTTAGTAAATATACCAACGCTCACTTCTGTGTACTTTATGATTTTACATTATGTGAATTACGGGGTGTTAACATAAAGCTCTTACTTTTATGAAGCCAGGAAACAAAGCTTCATTCATTTGCTTTTGCAGCTCTCTTAAAACATTCTATAATAATTGTAGCTTATCTTTGGGTTCCAACTGTTTATGGCTGTAACAACAAAGCGCTCTCCTCAGACAATGGCATCATTTTGTTCTAGACAGAGTTAGACAGAGTTCTATGGATTATTTGGTGGCCAGACTTTTGTTCTAACTCTTTACAAGAGGGACCTTCTGTGCCCACTGAGAAACCTTCCAGTGGCCACACGCAGCCATTTTCCTCTTGCACATTGGTTCACAAAGCACCTGGCCATTGTGTCTGTGTCTGACCCAAACTAAAGTTATTTTCTAAGTCATAATGCAGAGTCAAGCACCCAGGAGAAACCAGGGGACAGAGACACTGGGCTGCACCATCTAACAATGACCCTGGTCATGTTGCTTGTTTTGAATATATTTGTCATCGTCCTTTATTTCTTCCCTTTCTTGATTTTTCTTTTTTCTTTAAAATCTAGTCACAGTCCAAATGTGAGGGTGTATTTGAACAGCTTCCATGTACTCAGCCTGAGTTCCTTAGACAACACTTTTTAGTCAAATCCTTGAGTGCCGGGTTTTCTTTACCTGAATCTTTTCAAGACTCTATACACATACGGTGCATTTCTCATCTTCTTTGTAACATTTGCACATAGAGCACTTAACAAAGCTTGTGTGTGCTACAGTCTACTAGACCAGAGGAAAGAAAAACTTACTGCTAGGATAATTTTTGCAAGTTTAAGGCTGAGCAAGTCGGACCCAACATCGACTAGTTTATAGAGGGTCTTCAGGAGGATACTTCTTCTCTTAAATTTATTCCCAAGCATGTTTCCTTCCTCTAAAGCGTGATGAAGATCTGAGCAAGCAGCACAAACCGTTTCAATGTTTTCTTCTGTCAGAGCAAAGAAAGAAAAGCAACATGTACTAATTAAGATTAAGTTTTCAAGTGTGTCGAACATACAGTGTCGGTGAGAACACCATAGTTGTTTTTATAGACACTTTCAAATTCCTGAACTCTGCTTTTGCCGTTGGTTTTGTTGTTGTTGTTTTGCCACAGGGTCTCCCTATGAAGTTTAGGCTGCCCCTGAACTCACTATACGGCCTAGGCTGGCTTTGAACTCAGAGTGATCCTCCTGCCTCAGCCTCCTGAGTGCTAGAATTACAGGCATGCAGCGCCACGCCTGGCTTCATCTTCTGATCCCTCCACCTGCTTGATTTTTCCCCATCTCTCTGACTCATCTCCTATCACGCTGACCTATTTGTTAATCAGCTAATTAGCTTGTCTAGAACACAGTCTTTCAATGAGTGTACTGAAGAATGGAAGGTGCACCTCTCTCAGTGGGTCTGCTTTATTCCAGATGCCCTCCCACGAGACCTGTGCTCTGTTTGGTCTCGCAGAAGCATGCTGCTTGCATCTCTGCCTTCAACCCTCTTTGGAACAGTTCCATAGGCCTAGAATATTCTCATCCTTTCCCTACTGATTTTGCTTCTTCAAGTCTGTGTTTTGGTGTCTGCAGAAAACTGCGCTATTTCACACTCAAAAAACATTACCTTGTATCAGGTAATTTTTCACATTTATATGCATGTGTCGTATTGTGTACCCAGTGCCAGATGTCCTGCTAAGTTGGTAGGAAGCCTGTCTTACACAGCTCCATATCGACAGCACACGGTGCGGTGAGAATACTCTTCCCACAGTCTGTAACGTAATTGCACACGCATCCATTTTCTAATACATCTACTGATGAAAGCAGTATCAATCCTTCCCTGTGAAAATGACTGTCCTCTGTAAAAGGAGGCTTTCACAGAACACAGCTCAAAACGTCCCCAAATCCCCCGTGATTAGAAAGGAGGAAAATGCCAAGGAGATTTTAGTTAGGAAACAGAGAGACGTAAGAACGTTTCACTTTATGATTCTGATTCTGAGGAGAGTCACTCCGGGAAGTGGTAGCCACAGGGAGAGGTACACGGGGAGCAGAAGTGGCACGCGAGCAAAGAATCCGAGACATAAGGTATCGCCCTGAAAACATCACCTCTGACAGGTCCCATCACAACGTGTAAAAGTGGGAAACCAGCCTTCAATAAATACCATAATGTGCTCTTAGAAGCCCGCACAGAGGAAGTGTGCGCCTGCAGAAGGAAATGACTCAGGCCATTTTTAGCTCTCTTTAACAATAACATCTAAGAAAAAATTTTAAACCTCAATAGCTCAGTAACCTTCAGTGCCTTCTGGTTATGCACGTAAATAAATGAATTGATGGGAAATGACTTAGACCAACTTTAAATAAAGGGAAAAATCTGAACTCTATTGTATAAAACACGTTGGTTGTGTTGTTTTATTCTTCTGTGACTGGTCGTCTCCTCATCAGCCCCAAGTCCAGGCCTGGGCCACTCCTGCCCTGGGGCTGGCCCCAAGGTCCTATTCTAACACTCCTCCCCTTGCAAGCCCTTCAGCTTGCTGGGTTTTACTCAAGAGTAGAGGTTTTAGCTTAAAAAGACATTAAAAAGCAAGAGTCACAGATCAAATCGTAAAGTACAATAAACCCTCTGTATCAATTAGGGACTTTTTTTTTTTGCACCAGGGATCAAACTCAGGACCTTGCACTTGCCAGGCAGGCGCTTATGCCACTAAGCCATATCCCTGGCCACAGGTATAATTGTTACACACAGTAACTTTCCTCCACAAGATACTTAGTTTAAGAGGGAAAATAACTTTACAGAAGACAACCCTAGCAGGCATCACCTGGCCCAAGCGCCAGATGTTCCATCCCCAGCAAGGAACGAATCGGCGGCATGGATCCCCCGACAATGGCACTGAGAGGCAGACAGCATCTTCCCAGGCCGGCTGGGCCCAGGGCTCCACGCTGGCTCCCTGTGAGGAGACATCAGATGAGCCCAGTTCGTGGATCGGCACAGTCAAGGGCCCGCGTTCCTCAAGCACGTAAACGTGGGAGGAGGAGATGGGATAAGTGATTATGGCCCAGGATTTTCTTTTTCTACAAAGAAAATTACTGGGGCAACTGGCAAAATGTGAGTGTACTGTATTCTATCAATGTAAGAGATGCCCTTGTCTCTAAAAACAGACCAAAGTACTTAGGAATGTGGTCCATCACGTTGGAAATTTGTTCTCAAGAGGTTCTAAGAAGATAAAGACACTGCATGTGTGTGTGTGGCGGGGCATAGAGAAAGAGAAAGGGACAGAGACACAGGGCAAGAATAACAAAGCAAACGTGATTAAATAGTAACATCGGAGGAGTCTAACTACTCTTGCAACTTTTCTGTAAGCCCAAAATGATGTCAAGAGAAGTTCAAAAGGATCCAAATGGATTAAGGGATCCAGCCTCATCACCACTGGCTATGCCTAAAGTTGTCCAGGAAGAGCAACGCCACGGTTCAGTGTAGAATGATCCTTCTAAGAAGGAGGCACATCCACACTTTGAACCTCAGAGCCCCAGGTGTCCTCGCTTCCCTCTGCTGGGCTCCGGGGGGGGGGGCACAGCACTTGGCATCCTCTTGAGGTCTTCCGGTTGAGAATCTCCTCTACAACAGGCCACAGGGACCTCTCTCCCTTACCCAGTCTCATTGCTATTCTTACTAGTTTGTGTACATGGCTCTCAAAAATAGGACCAGAAGTGCACCTTGTATGCTAGTAAGAAAATTAATGACTCCAGAGGGGAAACAGCATCATGCTCACATTCTTAGGCTGTGGGACTGCAGAAGACTTTGGAGCTGATCTGGTCTCATCCACCCCTTGCCTGACAGACACTACTGAGCACAGAGTGTAGTTGATTCCCCGTAGCACACAACTAGCCACCAGCAGCACCAAGACCAGACATGCTATCCAGGCCTCCCATGCTAAGCAGGCGCACAGCCTGGCAACCACAGGGAGCCGAGGAGGGGAGTGTTGGAACCCACAGGGGGAGGTCTTCTGCATGCCCTGTCTACTTTGGAAGGGCTCGTCTACTCTGCTTCTCCTGAAATAGTCCTGTGGCTGCCAGGTGATTTGTGAATGGCTATAACATTCACCCAACAACTCCTACCCATGGGGAAAGGTGGAGACATCCCTTAACTGGCTTCTCATAGGCTTAAGGGACCCATGAAACATTGTGGACCTTCCCTCTGCACCTCCAGGCTGGGTACAGGCCACTTCCTGGGCTGTGAGTGGGGTCCCCAACACATGTGCTCAATCTTCAGGACAGCTACACTGCTGGGTCAAGGAAAACAGGGGCACAGCAGTGCAGGATGCCCATCCATGAGGCTCGTTCTGCTTCAGAGGTTGAAATCTTTAATCCTGTATAAATAGCCTCTCTAGAGAGGTTGAATAAATGTTTCCTTCAGTAGCAAAGGTGATCATTAATTTGTATTATAGAAGAATTTTAGAAGTCAGCTTTTTGGTGCATTTAAAGTATAAGTCTACTCACTAAAATTTTAGTTTACATTTAATGTTTAATATAAACATTGTTGGGTAAATAAATAGACGACTTCATTTATTTTGGGACATGTGCACAGAAGTGATAGTCAAAGTGTACTAAAAATATCCGGGCAGTAGGGAATATATAAATAGTCATAGATATTTTTGATTTAAAACAAGAACTGTTTTTTTACCCTTTTCTAATTCATGTAAAATTGGTGCAATCTTGGTTTTCCAGAAGACTTCATCTACTTCTATTTCTGTGTCTTTTTCTTGCGAGTCGGCTTGTGAGACTGCAAAATAAATCCACAGCAGGAGAGTCAGGGAAAGGGAAAGGTAACAGAGCACCGTCAAATCATTTCCTCTTTACCGCTAAAGCTGACAAGCTACAGAATTAAATTTCATCTTGTACCCAGCCCAACTAATTCTAATTAGAACCACCACCTTCTAATCAAATTACCCCAAAGTAAACTCAGGTCAGATAATATAAAATCAGAATGTTAAAATATGACTGTGGTAATTCTTAAAGTGTTAAGCTTTGTGGATGTTAATAACTATCAGTAAGGTAAACCTTTGGGTCTTTTTTTGTGGGTTGTGAGGGAAGCAGGGTCAGCTCAGGCTCACTAAAGTGGCTGAGTTGGCCTTGAACTCAAAATCCTCTTGTCTTAGCTTCCCTAATAACAGACTTAAGTTAATTTTTTCTTAAACGCACCCCTCTGCAATGTACAGTAGACAAATGGCTAATAAATACATGAAGAAATGTTCAACCTCTCGCCATTAGTGAAATGCAAATTAAAACAAAACTAAGATTCCATCTTACTCAAGAAAGAATGGTCATCATCAAGAAATCAAATCCTGGTGAGGGTGTGGAGAAAACAAGAACCCTTCTACACTGTCGGTGGGAATGTAACCTAGTATAACCACTATGGAAATCAGTGTGGAGATTCCTCAGAAAACTAAAATTAGAAACTCAGTTTGACCCAGCTATTTTCCTGTGAGGTATATTTACCAAATTGTTACAGGCATATATCAGTGATACATGCATACTCATGTTCATGGCAGCAGAATTCATAATAGCTAAATCTTGGAAGAAGCTTATATGTTCATTCAGAGATGAACAGATAAAGAAAATGTATTTTTATACAATGGAGTACTACTCTGCCATAAAGAAGGATAAATTAGAGTCATTTATAGGAAAACGGGTGCCCCTTGAGGTCACACTGCTAAGTGAGATAAATCAGAAATATATAAATATCTATATGGCTTCTCTGGTATGAGAAACCCAAAGCATAAATAACTTAAAGAGCAAAATAAAAGATGGATAATAGGAAACAGGGAGATAATTTTTTGTAAATGGGAAGCAGACAAAGAAAAGGAAGCAGGGGAGGGGAGACAAAGAAGGGGGACGGGGAGTACACAGAATGAAGACGCGTTCTGTGCACGCACCACTTCACAGGACGAGCATAACCATCATGCACTGCAGGTATGTGCTAATAAAAATAAAACAGGAACGTAAGGACTTTAGAATGCACTGCATACTGCATATACCACACAGGGCCATCTAGGAGAGCGCCCAAGAGCAAAGGCACCCGAGCAGTGCTCACGCAAGCCAAGGCCACAGCTGGCTTCCCACCAGCTCAGATCTCCTATTGCCACTAAGAGGGTCTAAGAGGGTCTGTAGTTTTAACTTCCCAAACTACAGACAAAGGAATGCAGACTATCATCTAATCTTGCAACTCATTTTCATGTCTGTCTGAACTCTGACAAATTATACATGTGAGTTTTAGAAGTAAATGTGAATATTCAAGCGATGTAAAAATAGCTGCTCACATTTCTTTTTTTTTTTTTTTTAGCTGCTCACATTTCAAGGTAAACTACTGGAAGTCCAATATCTCTGAAGAAAATCAAAATTCATCCAAGGCAAGTGAAGGTCCAGAAGGTCAGTAGCTATCCACTCAACCTATACATACTTATGACGGCTTCAATTTATTAGAGAAGCAGAGTTACACCCAGTGGGCACAGATCACCATTTGCCGTCTATGCAATATGTGAATACAGCAGTGCTATGAGAAGCCATGATTATTAAGTTGTTTCTCAGGACAAACAGAATCAATAACATGTTAACCCCAGAAGAACTGAATTACAGGAGTCAGCTGGAAGTCACAGAACAGTTTATTTAACCCTCCCAGAACCTTCTGCATATTTTTCAGACTTGTTTTGTCTCAGAACAGCAGTTGGGCAGACGCTGCAATATAAGGGTTTCCTTCCCCGTCTCCCTCCCAGGAATCCCTGTGTGGCGTGGTGTTTGGCTATGGGCTTTTCACCTCCTCACCCCTATGTATCTCCTCTAGCTGCCTTCTACACATATCTGTGAGTTATCTTGAAACTGAAGCATAGAACTGTGTGAGTGCTTTTCAACACACACACAAACGCACGCGCGCGCACACACATACATGCAATAATAACGTTTGTCTCAGTCTTATGGAACAACCTAATATTTTAGAAAGCACTTTCATCTAGGTTCACAGTTTGCTAAATATAAAAATTATGATTCAACAGGAAATTGAGTAAGTTAAGCAAAAACTTCAGCATGTTTTTGAAGATTTTGCTGTCTCAGTGGTTATAGTTGTTAACCACAGCTTTGAGTTCTGAGTACAAAAACCTGACATGATGTTAGGATTGGCTGATGTTTTTAGCATGTAAATGTTCAGATCCTTAGCAACAACGTCGTCTTGGAAATTAGAACATGTAAGATTTTCCTAAGTGTTAGAGAAATTTTCAATGTTTATGGAAGTTACTAATTGATAAGAAACTAGCTTTGAAGGTAATTCCTCTTCCCCTTTTTAATTAGCACACATTTATAGTACATAGTGTTTATTCTCCTTGTGGGGAGCTGCCACATGTGTCTACCTCCTAATTTCTTTTTTCCTCCCCTTCTCTATCCCTGCTCCAATCCTTGACCTCCTTCCCATCTGAGAAAGATCTGTCTCCCTACTTCCTATTAGCCAGCTTTTATTTTGCTTTTTATTTGTCGTTTGAGAAATCATGCAGCATTTAAGCTTGTCTCTCTGATTTATGTCACTTAAGATTATGATCTCAGGGTGCATTACACTATATCGTGTGTAAATATCGGCTATGGGCTTTTCACCTCCTCACCCCTATGTATCTCCTCTAGCTGCCTTCTATACATATCTGTGAGTTATCTTCAAACTGAAGCATTTTATTTATCCATTCATCTGTTGATGAACATATAAGCTTCTTCCAAGATTTAGCTATTGTAAATTCTGCTGCACTAAACATGGATAGGGATGTACTACTGGCAATTCTTAACCAAATATTAGTTTTGTGTCATATGATCTCATGTGTACAAAAATATGAAGAACATAACAAACATTTGCACACCCACAACTAGTTTGGTCAGATATAGACACTGTGCCATATCCTTCCCCTTATCTTGAAAAAACAGAACATTGCAGACACACTTAAGGTTCTCTGTGTCTCTCCCTCTCTTCGTTTTCTTCCTCTCTCTCCATCTGGGGTTACCAGCTTTCCAAATTGGGTGCCAACTGTTAATAATGCCTGCTTTGCATGTTTACCACAGATCTGTCACCCCTAATCGATGCCATTTGTTTTGCAACTTCACTTTACATCTAAAATCGTGCTCATATTCATTTCATTCAATATTATAAATGTACATTTCTTTACTTTTCTTGCTGCCATATTCCATTCCCTGAATACATTCTGTATTATTTTGAGCCCATAATTTATATTGCCTAATTTTCTCAGTTAAATAGTTTAAAGCCTAAAGGGGCTGTATTAACGTGGTTAATAGTTTCATTTAAGTAAGCAATGATTTTTGAACTCAAGTTTTGAACCCAAGAGCTATTCTGACACTAAGGATTTTGCAGCTTTCCAAATGCTTTTACTAAATAGTTTCTGTAAAGTCATTAAGACTATAATCTACTGATGTCTGAGGCACCAGAGCTGGATACTTGTAAAGTTAATAAAAACTTATAATATTAAACACTGATACCTGACCAAGTTGGACACAGTGCCTAGAGCTTGCACACGATGAGTGAACTTTCCCGCAGAGCTGCTGTGAATGAAGGCGCATTGAGAACCACTGGGAACGTGAGCTTCTTACCTGCTTTGGTTTCCAGCCTGCTCAAGTCCAAGCTGCTGGGGCACGAGGAGGCCCTGGCACGCCTCTTCCCATGGTCCCTAGGAGGAAGAGGAAGACACGACACACTCAGTGCATACAAGCCATTTCCACTGAGGTAGGTGACGAGTTGGTTATGTTCAGTTTCTGAAGAAACCACAAAGAATTGTTCATAAAACGGGGTTTGGAGCTCTGTCTCTCGTTCTAGTTAGCTGCTGATTTCCAACTGTGATTTAGCGTAGAAAAACAAGTCATAGTGGGATAATAATATGAAGCACAGCTACTAGAAAGCCCTGAAAAATGAATCCAAAGTTTACTTTGCAAATCAAAGCCACTGGTTAAGGATACGGACCACAAGAGGGCACTGTTACAATAAGAAAAAAGGTAGCCTGACTCCCAAACCCCACCTTCAGGAGTTGGGAGAGACCTTGCGCCATCTTTGCGGATAAGGAAAGTGTCCCACACTAGCCAGATGTGCCCAAGGTCACACAGCAGGGTCACTTCTGGAAAGTAGTTTTTTTTTTTTTTAAATCACTGATCACATTACATCACATGTCCTGTTTCCATTTGAAAATTTAATATTGTCTCAAAATATTTTCTTAGAAATATTTTAAAAGTTAAAATCCTGAAGTCCCCATAGAACAAGTATGCTGTGGACCAAATAAAAGCATGGTGGCGGCTTGGTAGCAGGATCTTCTACTCAGGTTTGAAAAGTCAGCTTAATGTAGAAACCATCTCTGAAAGATACAACTCCTCTTTAAACTAGAGCTGACACTTAAAACCACTTGCTTTTACATATCTGTATAAAATCCCGAGGCAAAAAGCAGTGTGGAATATGAGTGAATTTTGCAACAAAATTTCTCTGCTGGTAATCTGATATAATATCTGCTCCAAAAATGCATCCAAATGTGGCCGTTGTCACCCGTGAACACTGGTGCGCATGTCTGTCACTCCTACTTCCTATGTGGCAATGGCCCCAGCGAATGTGCAGCTTGGCCCTTGGCCTTTACCACTGTCCTGAAGATTAGCCTCTTCGAATATCTTCTCTTTCCATAAACATGTCCTTTGAAAATGTGTAACACTTCCCCTTATCACAGAATAGGGGAAAATCAAGCTAATTTTCAAAAAATGTCTAATTAATTCTCTGAAACAACTGCTCTGTTTCTGTACATTAAAACATACCATATAATAAAAACATAGGTCTGTTAGCAAAATGTTCCTAGCCAACCAAACAAATATGGGAAGGGGTCCTCTTAAAATAGGCAGAAACAAACAAACATAAAACCATTCCTACACTCATTCCTATGAGTAGCTAAAATGCCAAAACCTTGATAGGGTAAGATCAAGGAAGTTGTCAGATTTACTACTTCTACAAAGGGCAAGGGCACCTGGGCATAGAACAAGTCCTTCCTTTCAGTAATGTCTGTCCCAGATAACTGCTGAAATAAAACAAGAGCGTTTTCAGCCAGTGGCTTTCCAAAGTCTCTGGTCTGCTCGCCCAGGGGTCATGGGCAGCATTGAGGTTGCCTTTGTGGATGCCATGCATGTGGGTCCTCACTCAAGAGTCATTACTATACACAGTCACGGGCAGTGCTGTGTCCTCTGGGTTCTCAGATGGGTACAGGATGGGATTAACTACCACTGTCCGTGCTCGGGGCATGTCGGCTCTGGACCTACCTGCCTGGCCTCAAATCCTAGGTTCTGCTTTAATCAGCTTTGTGAACTTGGGAAGGTCACTGGGCTTTGGTTGTCTCATCTTAACACCAGAGTATTGCTTGTACTGTGCTTAGCAGAGTGACTGGCACCTGAGAAGAAAGTGAATTGTCAACTCTTTTCTTTCAAGTCTGAACGGTGCAGTGCTGGATGTGAACAGATAAGGTATTGCCCTGATGAATTTCTAAGTCTACTTTGTGGAACTGAGGAACTATTTTTTTTTTTAACATGGAAAAGCCCAACAGAATCTCTAATAAAGGGCTAAGAGGTAAAATTCAGCAGGTTGCAAAACCTGAGGAAAAAGTGATCAGTGAGTGGGAGGAGTAGACAGAAAAACAGGCCTCAGGAGAATAGCAGGTGAACTGGCAAAAGACAGCACTACTGTCAGCAAGAGAGATGGGAGCGAATTAGTTTCAAGGGGCGCAAGACTGAAAGTCAGGGCAGGCAGCAAGTGCACAGTGCTAGCAAGACTGGCGTAAAGGTGTCTGCTGGAAAGAACTGAGGACGGCTGCCTGACCCCCTGGGCTGAGTAAGGAACAGCCATAGGCAGAGAAGTACATGACGGTACTTGGACTTATGCAGTGATAAGAGTAGCACAGAGCCCTGGAGAGATCTGGGCGTGGTGGCACACACCTGTAATCCCAGCCCTCAGGAGGCTGAGGTAGGAGGATTGCTGAACATTCAAGGCCAGCGTTGGCCTCCTAGAGAGTCTAAGACCAGCCTCAACTACATGGATAGACCTTCTCTCATATAAATAAATAAACACGTGAAGAGAGAGAGGGAAGACAAATATTTTAAAGATGAGTCCACAAGAGTTGAGAGGATGTGGTGGTTGATTTCAGGCATTTGAAACACAGAATGTAACTGGGCATAGTGGTGCAGGCCTATAATCCCAGCACTCTGGGGGCGCTGAGGGTCACAAGCTCAGGCTCAGCCTAGGCAACTCAGTGACTTACTGAGATCCTGCCTCAAAATAAAAAATAATAGTGGAATATTATTCAGCTATAAAGAAAGATAAACTCAGGGCTTTTACAGATAAATGGTCACAACTAGAGACTACACTCGTAAGTGAAATAAACAAGACCTCCATGTGTAAGAACCTGAAAGAGTGAATAAAAATTAGGAGGTAGGACAGACATTGCAGAATGAAAGGAACATTCTCAAAAGTAAAGACCAACTGGGGTGAGTGAAAAGAGAAAGGAAAGAAAGGGAAATTACGTATGTATGTACGTACAGGATAGCTAACATAGTTGAACCACTGACTTCTCTCGCTTTACGAAAGGAACAGTTAATGATTAATTAGTTGATCAATCTTTCATGTCTCTATTTGTTCTCCTGAGAAACCACTTTGAAGATACCAATACATAATACAACCACTGATAATTTCCTACTACTTTGTCTATAACTCTGTGTTGCTTGTATTATTCTTATGCTATTTTGTAAATGGACGTCTATTAATATGTTTTCCTTCTTTTATTTTTAAAATAAATTTTAAAAAATTAAAAATTAAATAAAAGGATGGGATGTAGCTCAGAGTGAAGACCCTGGATTCAATCCCCTCTACCAAGCCAATAAAAAAAAAACCAACATAGACCAGGAGAACAGGACAGCCAGGCTGCCGGCAGACACAGGAGCTCAGGGAGCAGAACGGTCTGATGCTCATGCTCAAGCAAGTCTGAGTCTTGCCTTGTTAAGTCTCTGAGGACAAATGGAGCATCTGCAAAGGAGCTGTGGAAATCAGGCTAGGGCTCTGCTGAAGATCTAAGCGGCCTACAGAGCACAGAGTCATCAGAAGAGCCGCTCAGAGACCAGAACCTGTGACCAGGCCTCATGGGGAAAGGACAGCTAGGGACAGAGGAGTCCCAGAGAGGCAGATAGGGCTGGGGCTACAGTTTAGCTGCATAAGCGCCTGCCTGGCAAGCACAAGGTCCTGAGTTTGATTCCTGGTACCAGAAAAAGAAAGAAAGAAAATGAGAGGCAGAGAAACAAAATATGGCCTCACACAGTCCAGGCACGTCTGGAGAGAGAATGGCGTCACAGAGAACAGTGGCTCAGGTTGGGGAAGAGGGTCCAGCCTGGCCAGCCGAGCCTCAGGATTTCCACAGAGCCAGGCAAGTGGTTGCCACAGGAAGAGGGAGTGGGAATGGGAGTCATCGGGAAAAGCACATCCCTCTCTCACTGAAGAACAGGGAGCACAGATGGGCTTCTAGCCTCCGCAGAAACCTGCCTCGCCGGCATGTCTGCTCATGGGTCTCTGTACTACTAATAGGAGCCACATGAAACAAATCTTTATCCTCTTTCCTCCTGACAATGCTTCGCCTCTTTACAGAGGCTGCACTCCTCACTTAAGGTCATGTCCTATGCTTTCCATCCCACCTCTGTGTGTGAAAGGGGGTGAATGACGGTCCCTCAGTGTAAGATTGCTGAGAGGATACAATGATACACTGTGTTACTGCTTGGTGCAGCCCCAGGCACACTGCAAGTACTCAGGAAATTTCACCATTACCCCTGGGGCCATCAGCAAAGTCCTCTGGTCCCTCTGCTCTTCTCCACAGGAGTTTCAAGTTCTGCCGACTCGGTTACCCTGAGTGTCAGTCTGCCCGTATCCCTGTAAAGTTTGGGCCCTGGCTCTGAGCTAATGGTAGGACCTGAGGAGCAAAGAGAAGAGATTTGCAATAATGCAGCCTAAAACCATGCTAGCAGTGTTGGTGGTCACGTCGTGGTACTGGCCAGCTCTTACTGGTTCTTACGGGCACAGCCAAGGCAAATGTTCCTGACCGTGTTCGACCTTTACCCATTCTTATTAAATTCCACTGTGTTGTACTTGCCAATGGGTTCCTGCCTATCAGATGTTTTTATATCTCGATTCAGTCATCTAGTATAATTGTTCTTCCCAGTTTCCTGTTCCATGTTATTAAAGATCATAATTAAATTTTTTTACAATGATTTTTTGATGTACCCAAAATAAAACAATTCCGGAAATTAGCCCCTAAAGCTCTTCAGTAACATCCTTCTTAGAGGCAGAATAACATTCCATTAGTTCGGGTATCTTAATCTACAAATAACAAAAACCTAATCGTAACCAATTTAAGTAGTAAGTGGAATTTAGTGGCTCATATAACCCAACAGTGGACAGGTAGGGGGAGCTTTAGGCATGGTGCGATCAGGGATTTGGCTTCCTGTCTGCAATTTCCTCAGTTCTGGCCTTCTCTTATTTCTGTCTGCAATGAGGCTGGAGTTGTGACAGAAGCAAAATGTGCGTATAGTGTTTGCAGGCCTCTGCTGTGCAGACCTTGCATTTCAGGCCACAAGCAAGGTCTTCTCTTCCCAGGCACTGACAAGAGTCCTACACTGCTTTTCAAACAACCAGCACCAAGCTCTGTGGCCAAGGCAATGCTTTACACCAGCTGACAGAATCACTACTGCCCATTCATCAATCCGTCATGGGCAGTTTCTGCCCCTGGACCATGCACACCCCACAAAAGTAAAATTACAGATCCTTAACAGTAGTCTAAAGTGCATATTTTGCTATAATTCAGTGTGTTCTTCCCATTATTATCACGTGGTTCTTTACTCAGGGATCAGCAAACTTTCTGTAGGGGCTAGATAAACTTTCTGTATTGTCCAGCCCTCTGTGAGACAGTTGGCAAAGCCAGTGCTATTATGTATGTCCTTTTTGCAGCTACTTAATATGTAATGATTTGAAAATGTGTAAGTCATGCTTAGCTTGGAAACTGTTTTTTAAAAAGGATAGACTACCCCCAGCTTTGGCTCCTGGACTGTAGTTTATTGACTCTTACTTTAAAGGAAAAGCTACAGAAGGAAAAAGAAAAGGAAGAAGAAGAGGAGAAGGAGGGAAAAGAGGAGGAGGAGGAGGAGGAAGATACTAATTTGAAATTAAAGGGGAAAAAAGCTCAAAAATTTATTTCCACTTTGAAAAAAATTACATGTACCAAAATAGAAAAGGAAAATTTGAACAACGCTTATGATAGAAGGAAATTTGAGCTCAACTTTTCTTTGCCCTAAAAAAGTTCATTTTTAGGATTATATTCAAGGTAGAGGGAACCAAAGTCAGGCAGGAAACATTTTAGACTTTGCAGCCTCAGGCGCTGTCACAAGTACCCAACTCTGTGCTGCAGTGTGGACACAGCCACAGCTGATGGGGAAATAAACAGCTGCAGCCAAGGGATGAGCTGGTTTGACCCACGGGCCTTTGCTCGCTGACACTCGCTTTACAGTCTTGGTATTCTGACTGCACTTTAGGAATATCACTGCGGGGGCGGGGCGCATCATCATCATCGCTGCATGGCCTGAAGCAGCAGATACAGTTTCCAGACAGATTAGCACTCTTTCTTAACAACCGACCTTAAAAACGGAATTCTGCACAAACTGTAGCGCACAAACACAATGAGATGAAAGGGCATGCTTTTGAAAGGATGCTCCTGAGACCCAGATTTCAAGAAAAGTTTCTAAGGTATCCATATTGTTGGGCAACAGCCCAAGACCAGACACACAAATACACAAACACACACGTGCACATACACACGCATGCACACACGTGCACACACATGCACACACATTCTTCCCAATAATGACTATGGCTTATTACTCACATTCTTTCTATATAGACTTGATTAGATACTGCTGCGTAGCTAACCATGCTACCTTCAATTAGTTAACTGTAAGTTCCCCCAGATTACAGGGAAAGTCTGCAGTTTCCTCCCTTCCTGAGCATTCAGGGCATCACAAGGCACCTCAGGTTTGCAGCATAAGGAAAAATTGGTGGTGGTTGAGGCCACGCCAGCCCCATCTCTGCTTCTTACCTCCATGGCCCTAGCGGGTGCTTGGCCCCACACTACCGTCACCCACCAGCCCTGTTCCACCTGTGTCCCCCTGTCTTTGCTTCAGTCTCCCCTCCCAAATCATCCTGCATAACACCCCCCCCCCCCGCACCCTCCCTCATCTAAACAATGAACACACACGCCTGGGAGGGGCCTGAAAGGCCAACCATTGTGTCCCTCAGTGCCCCAAGCACACGGTGGCTCAGCCCTGTGGCAGACAGCCTCAGGACACCTCCTGCCATCACAATTCCCACCGCTGGCATGTGGGCTCCTCATGTGGGCTCCTCATGAAGACTGGCCTTGGAGAGGTATTCTACATCCCTCTCATTCTGGGTACACTTTCCTGACCCTTGGGGAATTAGGTCTGTGACCTCAGAACTGCTCAAGTGGTTTCTCTGGATTCTCCTTTCCTTCCCCCTGCGTTAGAGCTAACCACTGAGCATTCACATCACCTGGAGATTGCAAGGGCCCAGCGGAAGCTGCTGCTGCAGGTTCCACACCGGAGCATCAAGGGCTGAGGCATGTGCAGCCTCCTCAAAGGCAGGGTCCATTTCTGCATTTCTCAATCCCTGATGCACAGCTTTGTTTACCAGAAATGCTTAGCAAATGGAAACTGTCAAACAAGATTGCTGCTACACCATTCCGCCAGCCAATGCCTATCTTTTCCAAATGGAAAGTTTCACAGCAGCGCTACCCTGGATTTCTTAAAAGAATAATGACTTCATTGTTTTTTTAAAAATGACACATTTATTATTTTTCAAGGGAAGGCAATATAAGAAAGTACAAAGCTGATTTTTAAGAGATCATCCCAGATGCAAACACCCAGAGAGAAACATCATTAACATGTGGTATCATTCCAGCCATTTTTGCATAGAGTCAGATGAACGACAGAAGGAAAGGTGCGAGCCAGAGGGAGGCCAGGTGAGTGGGTACATTTAAATAGAATCATAACATACGTGTTATTCTCATGAAAAAAGTATTAAGTATAAATTTTGCTTGAATTAAACCAAGAAACAGATACTGAGATGAAACTGAAGGAATTGTAGAACTTCAGATGAATGGGTCTTCACAAGAGATATTAGTTCCTAAAAGATCTCTCTAAAGTTAAGAAAAAACAATGAGAAACGTTAGGATGCTGAAACCATCATTTGTTTAAACTACAAATTTCAATTCAGACTGCAATTACTAGACAATTTATTCCTTGCTATGAGAGTGAGGAGATTAGTATTCTCGCTTCCTCCCAAGGACCACTCTGGTTCTTATGTTTCTGCTACACCGCCAAGCTCCTTGTTCCCTAACCATCACTTTCAGAGCTGTTTGGTTTTAATTTAACGTGGAAACAACATCAGTACTCACCATGAAGACTTTCACCATGGCTTCTTCATTTCTCAATTTTGAATTCCGACTCAGAGTTTTCTAGAAAGGTCATGAATAGTCTAGTCTTTGCGTTCATGTACATTTGGAGGTGTCTCTATGCTTTTTACTCAGCAATAACGTGGGCCGGTGATACAATTCCTGGGTTATTCCTTCCTATTCCGAGGACTTCACACACATTACTGCCTTGTGGCACTGAGTAATATTCTAATAAAGCCACAGCCCGCTTGCCTTTTTCCCTTTTATGTGGCTTATTCGTTCGCCTTTAATGGCCACAGGCTGCTTTCTTCACCTGCTGACCAGTGGGTGGTTACTGAATGTGTATTATGCACTGGGTAATGTTCTAGGTCCAAACACAGTTTTCAATTTTTTTTTTTTTTTTTTTGGTACCGGGAATCAAACTCAGGACCTTACGTGTGCCAGGCAGTTTTACATTTCTTAGTGTGGATTATTCCATACTAAATTTTATGGGGATGCCAGGTCTCTTGAGCTTCAGGTTTGAGTCTTTATTCCAGAAGTTTGTCTTCTGGTATAGCTTAATATTTTTCTTTTTACTTTGTCCCAACCACATGCATTCTCCATGGGTTGTGGATGTTAAGAGTTAATACACAGAAATCATTCAAAAGAGTGCCTGGTGCGTGGAGTAAACCAATGCTAAGAGGGGAGCAGAGGAGGAGAAGGAGGAGGGTTCTCTTCTTCAGCAGGACAAGTTCCCTCTTTCTGAGTCTCAACCTCGCTCAATTCCATAGCTTTATTCTTGCTCATTTTTTTGTGTACGGCCTTTTCCAGTCTGCCAACCACGCCTTCAGCTGTTTTATTCCAGTTCTTTTTATTCGTAATGCAGTTTCCTCTCTGTATTTATCTTTCTTCCATTTCTTTGCTGAGTATCACAGGTTTATTTTTCATATCTTCATGTGGGGTTATAAACTTGGGTCTGAATTTTTATAACCCAAAGAGGGCTCATTTTTTTATTTTTTATTTTTTAAGGAGAATGACCACATTGTCTCTAACTTCTAGGAGACAATGGAAAACTATTTTTTAAAAACTATAATTTTTCTATGTTTTGGAAGGTACCACCTTTGGAGACCCATTTCCTCCCACTGTCTTTACGTTCTTTACATATCTAGGCTGAAGTCCCAGGCTCAATCTTCTCCTAACATTATTTCCTTCATTATTTCTCATGTTATTTTTCTCGTATTTTTCATCTTGCCTCAGCCTCAAGCATGCTGGGATTATAGGCGTGTGCCACCACACCCAGCTTGAAATCTGTTTCTTACTCAAGGTCAGAGAAGGTTTGTGTCCTTTCTCAAACTGTACATTGTTTTATCTATATCCCACAGAGTCTGGAACATTAACCAGACTTTTTGATAGCAATGACCCAAGTAATAAAAACCTAGTCTGAAGTAACAAAAGGACAGAAGGATGGAAGGACAGAAGGAAAGGAAATAGAAAAAAGAACATACTGGGTCATAAAACAGAGCAGTCTACAGTGCTGATGTGCTGGCTTCAGGCACAGCTGTGTCTGGGAGTTTAGTGTTTCATCCTGGAACCTGGTCACTACCTCCATTTCTTAGCTCGCTTATATACCACTTCACTCTCAGAGCCTCTTTCTACAGGACAATAAAAGGGCCACTGTGGGCTCCAAGGCCACACTATAGCGATAGCTTCTGAATCTGGAGAAACACTGCTTTCCTCAAAGGCCTTGGTGAAAGTCTCAGGAAGGAGCTCAGGCAGCCTGGCTTGGACCACATGCCTGTCTCCAGACCAAGTGTGATTGCTGGATGTTGGAGAGTTCCGGTAAGAAGCCCCTTGGACACACAGCTGCCTGTGGGGACCAGTGAGGGACAGGCCCAGCCCTCATCTAAACATGGTCTGGGCGGAGTTCACAATACGGTGTGATAGGGCTCATTCCCCATACGGAGATGTACCAGGCAGACAAAATAACAACAAAAAATCAAGCCTATACCAGGATAAAAGCTTCTTCCATGTTGTTTGGGGGTGGAGCTATTTTTTCTGTTCCATTGACATTTATTTCCGTTTTTTATTCTTTGCTACTTTCATTGAGTTTGTCCAAAAGCTTTTGCTTGGCCAGCTTTAGCCAGAAGACCCCTGATTCTTATTTTTTTTACTCCAGCAATACCAAGGGCTTGATAGCTTTTAAGTAAGGCTTTCAAACCTAAGTAATCATCCTACAATTTCCAGTGAGATCTACAGGAGATTAAAGTAAAGGAACACAGTTATTTCCATTTTTTAGCTCAGAAGCTCTGACAGTGTTGGGAGACTTGCCAGGGGCTAAATCAAGCGGCTGAGAGAACTAGACCTAGCTCTAGATTCTGGATCCCAGAGAGGAGTTCTGGACTCTCCACAACTGACTGGTCTTGGGCTCCCCTCTGGGTCACCCTTCCAAGCCACAGCAGACTGAACAGCATTCGTGCAGCAAGCCTTACAAGGTTTAGCCAGATACATAAAGGAGCAGACCCTTGGATGGATGGAGGGGGTGGATAGATGGATGGATGGGTGGGTGGAGGGGTGGATGGATGGATGGGTGGGTGGAGGGGTGGATGGATAGATGGGTGGGTGGAGGGGTGGATGGATGGATGGGTGGGTGGAGGGGTGGATGGATGGGTGGGTGGAGGGGTGGAGTGTACACACGTACTTCTGCTTAATGGCAGCTTTATGACTTTCAGTCCATGTAGTAATACTGAGCAAGACAGAATGGAGTGTCACTGAGGAGCAGCCTCCCAAGCCTTAAGCAAATCCCTAAATGGATACATGGATACTGTTGTGATAAGCATATGGATTGAGGATGACAGACCCATAAGTGGTTTTATGGAACCTTAAACCACCCCCAAGATAATTTTCCCCCAAGTGCTGGAGATTAAACCCAAGGCCTGTGCACAGCAGCTAAGCAAGACCTCTACTGCTGAGCCACACCCCCGCATCATGTCCCAGTTATGTTGCTTGCAGTGATAACTTGCTGAGAGAATCCTTTTCCCATCATACTGAGCATAAAGCTAAACTCTAGGCCATCCCATGTCTGGATTATATGTATTATGAATAACGGGTTTCATCCTCTCTCAGGCCTGAGAAGCCCTCCACACAAAGGCTGAGCAAGCCCGTGAGGACCCAGCGCTGGGCCTGGGAGTGCGCACGTCCTCACTTGCTCTGTCCCTTTTGCACCATCTCTGTGCTCCTGGTTCTCCTCAAGCCGCTGTCATCTCCATTCCCTCTCCCCTGCTCTCCTGCCAGCCCAGTTCCCTGACGATTCATTTTCCGCTTGGTCTCAAGACGAAAAAATGTTAATTGAGCTTAGGGCTCTCACATCAAAACTGGGAATACTCCACTGCATAGTAAAGATCATTTCTTGGAATTATTCACTTAAATATTTACAAGAAACAATTATCAAGTGCCCCAGACTGATTCATAAATGTAATTAATGAGAGAATTGCTGTTTCCATTTTCCCATTTGTTTTAATTCTACTGTATAAACTTTTTGCTTGGCACGACTTCAGCAAAATTCCACCCAGTGATGAAAGGAGGTAAAGACTCCTAAAGCAGAAATGTTATTGAAAGTTAACCTTTCAGGGTGTACTGCAAACCCAACTCAGACACAATCGTTACACAATGCGAAAACCACCCTTACAAAACACAAAGGACACAATTAGTGCAGCTGCCAATGCCTCATAATTTTGGACAGTCAGGAAGAAGTGTTTCTGCTCCCTAATTAATGTGTCCTGTGCTGCCTGTGGGATGAAATATGCAACTGAAAATGCCCTCCTTGTCCCAGAATGAGGAAGGCGTAATGACCTCTGGCTTGCTGGATTGTCCTGTAACTTCTAAAGGTTTGCAAAAATAAATAAACAAACTAAATAGCTCTTGTCTGGTTTTTCTAGTCAACTTTCATTACTCTAAGGATGGATGCAGCAAGATAAACGTTTCCTTTTTGCTTCGGTCCTGAAAGGGGCACAAGTTTTCCTGCTGCCTTTTATGTTTCGGCTCTGAGGGCCACGGCCTATTCTTACCCACCCGCTGGAAAAGATGTGCCTGCCATGGCCAGTTGGATGTTTTGTGCTCAACTCCCAGAGTCCCAGTTTAAACTGCTCTCTTCCACTTAAGGAGACACTGCATTTTCCTTTAATTTAAAAAATGTTCTGAATGTAGAAGGACAACACAAGGAGCCCTAGGCTGCCTGACATCAATTCCATGTGTGTGAGCAGACAAGCTCAGCGTGGCTAAGCGGACAGGCTGCCAAGCAGCCACTATGGGGACAAGTTTTCAGTCGTACGTCGGGACAAGCCAAAGTCAGATCCCAAATCTAAAGCGAGAGCTACAAAGACTTGGTCTTAAAATGGCCCTTGGAATCTAACTTATTAAGCAAATTTGAACTGGGCAGTTGTCCATGCTGACCTAATGGAAAGTCCTAGAAGAAAATATCTGACTGAGTGAGCCTGCCCAGGCCAAGACCTTTTGGATATCCCAACACTATCCCTGGCTAGGGCTGAGAAATTGCCTTCTCTCCCCACTGCCTCCCTCCTGCCGGTGTCCAATTATTCAGGCTTTTTTTTAGTAACATACGGGGTGAAAATGCACAGGGTCCACTCAGAGAATGTTCATTTGCCACTAGCCCTCTCTAGGAATGTGATACACAAGACCCAAACCTGCATTTAAGAGTGGCTACTAGAGGGGTAGCCCAGATAATAGAAATCTGTAGGACTCCACTGTTTTAACCACAAAGTTGTACAGTTGTATATAAATATGTGGAGTTAGCATCAGTGGATTAACTCAAAAACAGGCAAGAAGACTCCGGGCCATCCAAGAACCCTACAGAACACACAAACGGAATGATCCAGCCAAACCTAAGCCTGACAGTCGTCCCATGGGAGAAGCATTTTGGCAATTAAAAATAAAAGGCTCCCTGAGGATTACACGGTAGATGATGGAAATTCAACTCCGTTCAGCCACAAGAAGCAATCTCTCCTACTCACTAACTTAAAGTTTGTTTATTATATAAAAGGGGAAAAAGCAAATCTACCATCTGTATAAGACAAAGAACAACTGGTAAATGCATACGGTTACCCTGACTCAAAAATGAAATAGAAAGAATACTGACCCTCTGCTTCTCAGATGAGATGGTAAGGGTGTTCCTCTCAATACTTCCTGCCCTTGGATTTCTCTGAAGCCTCCATCACAAGTTAGTTGAAGTGGGTGGCTCTTTAGACTGCCAACGGCATTCAATTCTGTTAAATAAATCCCATTTGTTTTTACCGTCGAATCCCCCATCATAGCTGTTTCTTTGGATTCCATTGTCTTCTTCACTATAATAATCAAGGAAATATTCTGTCAAAGCATTTCTTGTTTTAAGAGTTACTTTTCAATATTTTTAATTGAAGTATTTACATAATTTAAAAAGACATTATGATTAAGAGTTTTATCGAAAGTCTTTCTGAATATAAACAAGACTTTATCACAATTTTAGATGTAAAACAAACAGGATCATGATTCTTTCAAGCACTGTTCTAGGCACTTAGGTGCATTAGTGACAAAACAGAAATCCCTGACCTCATGGAGCTTATGTCCCAATAGCTGTAAACAGACAAGAAGCAGGTATGCACTAAGGCAGCACATGACCTGTTGTAAGATAGTAAGTGTCACAAATTTTAAAAAGTAGAAAAATGAGGAAGGGTGAAGGGGCCTGGGATCGGCGAAGACAGCACTTTTAAAAAGAGGGGCCCTGGCACGGCAGGGAGCAGCCCCAGTGCCCTCAGAGGAGGGGGACACTGTTTTGAGCAGGGGCCCAGCTGGCGCAGAGCCGCAGAAGCAGGAGTGTGCCTGGCTGCATGAGGAGCAGCAGGGTGGAGTGTGTGGGAGGGGGGCCACCCCAGAGGTGGGGCCCTGGGTGAGGAAGCACAGAGCCTGTCGTGCCTTGGACAGGGGAGGGCGTGGGTACATTTATAAAAAAAATTAAGACAGAGTTCCAAGATAATCCTACCTCTGAAATGAAGCATGTGTTGTGTTTATGAATGCAGATTCTCAGACTTACAACACTTTCTTATCAGCGAACTCTCACTGGGAATATGCTATATAATACATATGTTATATATGTATGGAATATGCTGTATAATATGCTGCATTAGGTACATGCAAATGTCATTAGAAATACTATGTACCTATGGTACTCGTATGCTCTAGTCTACAATAAAACACAGAAGAGAGCAAATCTCCCATAGTATAGTGCGGGACCGGGTGAAACGAGCTCTGTACAGAAAAACAGTGTTTTGTAAGTTTTTCCAAAATGACACAAGGTTTTCTTTTCTGCATTTATTTAAAAATCAGCAAACCAATAAAAACTAACAATAACAAGACCATCTATTTTACCAATCTGACCAATCCCCCTGCTTTCTTTTTTATTTTATGAAAAAATAAAGCAAAATTTTATAATCAAATAATAAAAGAAATTCACTACTCATTAACTTAAAATTACACTGTATATCATTATCTTCAATGTAGGTACTCAATATAAGACATAAACCAAAAGAATTCTTACAAAAAAGAAACAGATAATAACACGAAGCTTTCTTTTCACTGAACTAAGATAAACTAGTAGCATAAATGAAAGAAATTAGCAAATATATTGAACTATTTTTAAAACAACAGAATATATACTGTAATTTGGGGAAATATTTCAACTTCTCCCTACTCTATATTTTTCCCTATTAACCCTAGAGATTGTCTAGTCAAAATTTCATTTTTTCAGATGAGAAAGCTGATAACTCAAAAAGGTTAAGTGCCCCATCAACAGGCACCAGGCAAGCTGGAGGACAAGGCGGGGAAGAGCGAGCTTTCCTGCCCCTCCCGCCTGGCGTGCAGGTGCGGCTCCAGAGCAGCAGCTCTGTGATGTGCGTAGGTGGCTCAGTTTCTCTCTCATCTTCTCCAGCACCTCCCACCCCTTGCGGATGCAGTGAGAATTACAGGACGTGGCCTAGCACCATGACTTCAATGGTGCTAGCATACTTAAAACTTAGGGGCTATTGTCACTGTTATTACTGGAACCCAAGCGTCCTGACTTCTGGTCTGTGGCTGTCTCCCTAGCACTAGGCCACCTTAAATAACTTGGCTACACAAGCACACATTCTGCTTTTGATTATGAAGCACTTTTAACCTGTCACTATATTTCACCGTTTCTTTCATTCACACCAGACGTATTTATTATACATCCACTGCGATGTGTCGGGGGCTGTCCTACACAGAAGTGATTTCAGGTAAAGGAGAGGTCTCGACTGTCACAACTTCCGGAGGGGAAACACAAATACACGTACAGGGAGAGACGCCGCGCCTCTCTTTCCTTACAAATGTACTTGTAAGAAGCGAGCTTGTCACTTGTCACAGCAGTAGATCACTGCCAGTCCTGGGGCTCACTCGAACACGAAGGATGTCCACCATTAAACTGAGTACGCTCGGTGTAGTCCTGGCAAATGGGCAGGACACTGCACTAACTCTGTCTCGGGTCATGGGTAAACTGGCAAAGGCCACCATCCTACGTCACAGACACCTCCTTCGTGCCTGCCATGCAGCACAAACTGTTCACTGCTCTTGGGCCACAAAGAAAGAAAACTACTTTTCCTTCCCAAGTTGCTCAGGCTGGTAGGGGAGAGAGAGGCAGACATGAAAAGAGATTAATGCAGGGCAGTGTGGCACCACCCAGGAAACGGGAGGGCACGAAGTGGGGAAGCCTTGGAGGTTGCGAGTTGGTCTGGAGAGATCCGTGGAGGAGGCACAGCCTGAGGAATACCTAGAAGGGTGAGCAGAAGGCAAACAGTTTCAAGAAAAACGAGCCAAAGTCTGTAGACCAAGCCAACCCCACGTGCGTGTGGCCCGCACAGGAAGGCCTGCCCAGTGACTGGCTTCGTGCTCTGCTGCGGGCATCCTGAAATGCTGAGTTTGAATTGCTTCCTGAGCTCCTGTGCTCAGTGGGACGCACAGAACATGACCGCTGTTCATGGTTCATGGGTGACAAGGTAAGGCAGCTCCAGGGCTCAGGCGTCTTGTGCGGAGCCTGGCAGGGTGAGTCGGGATGTAAGGAGCGCAACACAGGGATGCCACTGCCATGCAAATGAGGACCGTGTCACCCGGGAGGGCAGGGGCTGAGCCACGGGGAGCCCTGAGGACGAAGACAGCCGCAAATACCCACCCTCATCGTCACCTTCCCTTCCACCGGGACACATCAGCAAGTGGCGGGGTTTTTAAATGTAGCCACCGAGAGCCAAATGCATCATAGAACATCAAAGCACAGAAGCAGGAGCGCCCAGCTTGTGAGAAGTAACTTGGAGCTCCAGAGCTTGCGCTTCTCACCTTGCAAGTGCTCTGCACCAGTCTCTCCTCACCCAGCCGGGCTGACACAGGACTCCAGCAGGTGAGCGTCCTGTGCAGCTGCAGGTGAGATCCACTGGGGAGCAGACAACAGAACTGGAGTTGTTGCTGCCTTTCTACCCTCTGCCTTGGCTTTTCACTGCAGCAAAAATGAGGTCCGGTCCACCCTCCATTCCAAGGCAGCCCTCGGCCCAGCTTGCGCGCGCTGCTTGTCTTTCTCCTTACTTTCCCTTCAGTGTGCTGCGTGGTCTGCGGATGTCTCCACGCTGTTTCCTAATTTTTCAACCCCGATGTCACCTCCTCGAAGACATCTTCCAGGGACCCCTGCATGGCCACTCTGTCTTATTTTCTTGTCTCTGCGACACAATACTTGACACTCACAAATTAAAGGAGGAAAGGGTTACCTTGGTGCACAGTCTGTAGCGGTTTCAGCTCCTATTTGGCTGGCTCCAAGGCAGGGTGGCGGGGTGGAGGGATGTGGCAGAGGAGAAACAGCCCAGGGCACAGATAGCAGGAAGCAGAGAGAGGTCAAGGGAAGCGGGAGGGCCACGCCCAGTGATTTCCAGCCAGGCTTCACCTCCCAGTATCACTTTTAGCTACAAAGTCTTCAGTGGGGCGAGGAGTAGCATGTCCCATGATCTGAGCTCCAAAAAGCCCCTCTCAGGGGCACATGTGGCATTTGGAGGGCATCAAGCTATGAACCATAACTCATTTTCTTGTCTTCCTTGGAGCATCCATTAGAACTCTTGTCTCTTTGTTTGTTCTCCTCCCTAGACTGAGGGCTCTCAGGGCCAAGCCTCTGCTGGCTCCAAATGGTGCCTGGCACTTGGCAGGGGCTCAGTATGACTATGTTAGACACAGACAAATTGGGACATCACGGTAAAACTGCCTAACAGTACACCTGGTTACTGTAGCACAGTGTCTCTCTCTCTCTCGCTCTCTCTCTCTCTCTCTCTCTCTCTCTCACCACACACACACACAGTGATACTCTGTCCTTCCTCTCTCTTTATCCTCCCTCTTCATTGGTATCAGAAACCAAACCCAAATGACTGAGAGGGGCAGGCAGGGGATGAACCGCAGAGCATATTCCAGGTACGGGACGGGTTCCCTGGGACTCTACTCATCTCCTCATGGACAGGCACAGGGTGTTGCCAGATCTAATTTTTCACAAAAAATCATAAATCTCCTTTTAAAGATTGGCAACTAACTGAAAGAACACCCTAGTCTGGGGAACACAGGAGCTGTTCAGGCGGAGGTTCTATGCACTGGGCTCCGTCTTTAGACAGCCTCTGGCGCTGGGGACTGTGCACCAGGCCCCTTGCTGTCGCTACTGTCAGAGGGAGTCAGGACTGTCAGATCCTGGTAAAGCCGTTACCAACTTCTCTGACCACACACGACACGAATGGGTTTATCACCTGACCCTGCACACGCACCACTGAGGTGAGTTGCTTGAAGCAATACTCACCTTTCCTATAACACAATGTATCCTGATATTTTCCATTATTTCTAGTCTACGTCATTAAAAAAAATGATAGTGTGATTCCCAAATTGTTACTCCACTAATAGACCCCTGCCTGCAGTTTGGAAATCCCTTGGCCTGCCTGGATGGAGGGTGAATCTATCTGTGAGATCTATTACCCCTCTGTCCCAGGTCTGGGCACCTGCCGGCATTTCTGTGGCAGGAAGAAAAGTTCTGTTCAAGCTTTGCTTATGTATTCAGCAAAGATCAGAAAGGTATTAAAGCCCAAGCTCAGTGTACATTAGAACAGTTTTATAAGTCTTATTAATTTCTAATGAAATTAACAAATTTGTGAACTCTGATTTAAAAATTATTTCTGATGTAGATGAACCATCCATTTGGAAATGCTTATCCTAATATTTTTTCTACCAAGCAATGTTTTTAGAAACTGTGATAGTGATATTTCTTTCTCTCTCTCTCTCTCTCTCTCTCTCCCTCTCTCTCTCTGCTGGGGACTGAGCACAGGGTCTCTCCTGGGCAAGTGGTCTACTGCTGGGCTTCCTCCCTAGTCACAGGTCTCTTTATAAACACCTAGAAAACTGGATGAACAAAGTTTCCTTAGCCAGGTTTGCCCAATATTAACTAAGTCTTAGCTTATATAAAAATCACCTTGAGTGGAAGATTCATTATAAAACTAGCTTTTGTACAAAAATTCAAACAGCATGCCTGTCCCCAGGGTTGAAAGGACATTACATGGCCTTACGCTCGGCAGGAGGAAGAGCTCTGTCCGGCAGGAGAGCCCCCTGGGAGGCTGCCCTGAAGAAGCGTGCCCGGGCACTGCTTATTCTTCTGATCTTCGCAGGGTCCACAGGGGGCTGAGGGAAGGAAACGCAGGGCTCCTCTGTGCTGGGAGACGGTAGAGCTCTCGGTTTCTGGAGAGAGATGTTTTAAATGATTGGCATGAGCTTTGTTTTTGTCTCAGATAAGATTCGCTACCCTTGAGCTGGCCCTCATCTTTCTAGAAGAGCACAGAGGCTTTCTGCTTGGCTCATTCTTGGCTCCCACGTATGGACACATACACATGTGGACAATTTTACCATGATTTTTGTCGATTATATTATTTTAACTGTTCTGCTATACTGTGTAGTACATTTGAAAAAAGAGATATTACATATATGAGACTATGAATTTAAGTATAATATGCTCAATATGCTTTGAAAAGTTCTGAGTTCAGCTTAGCTCAGAAATCACTTTTTGAGCATTTATATGCCAAGATGTATATGTACTATAAGTATCACCTTTATATATACTGGACTTTACCGAACAATTTTTTAATATCAAACTTTAAAATAATTTCAATTAAAAAGTCAGCAAGAAGTTGTTTTGGATTTCTGGTATAAAAATGTTTTATTTTTTACATTTTAAGAATTATGCACCAAAAAAAATTTTGTGCCACTATCCTTTAGAACAATAACATTTCTGACAAAATTCCAATCTTTTAAAGGCTAATCCAGGCTGGCCATGAACTTACCATGTAGTATCCCAGACTGGCCTTGAACTCCCAATCCTCCTCCCTCAGCTTCCCAAGTGCTAGAATCACAGGCATGTGGCACCATGCCTGGCCATTTAAAGACTTTTTAAAATGGCTATACCACGTTATGTGACACTAAAGGTTCCCTCTGGCTTAACCTCGAGATGGTCGTGGTCTCTGACCTTGAGCCAGAGCCTCACAGGACACTACACTCCCAGTCTCAGCAGTGTCTGGTGATCCTGTCCTTCCTGCCTTTCACTTTAGTACAACTATTTGTCTATGAAAGAGCAGCTGCATGGCAGCAGGTGCTTTTACTGCTCTAACCAGACATAATTAAAGTTCCTAAAGTCACTTCTATAATATACGAGATGAATGACTCACTATTCAATGCATTAAAAATGTTTTAAAAATCTAGTATGGAATTTCTAGTTGTGAAAGTGGGTGAGGTCATCTACATAGGACACATCTTCTCAGATATTTTCTCATATACTCTTGTAGAAAACAGGCATCTGTATGAGTGTTCTCCCACCAAGAATTTGCTTATTTAAATCATGATAATGTTTCAAGATATTTTCTATTTCCTCTTGATCACTGGCATCCAGTATTGGTTTTATAAATAACTAGCTTTACAACTTTAGAGAGACATTTGAGAGACACAGTTAGGAAAAAGGTAAATACAACAATCAGCATAACATAGAGGGAAGAACAAATTGTTTTGGGGTCAAACAGTCCTGGAGTGGTATCCACTTACCAGTCAGGTGAGCGTGGGAAGGCCATTTACTTCTCTTTTTTTTTTAATTTATTTTTTATTTTATTATTTTTTTTATATATTTTTTTTATTTTTTATTTTTATTTTTTAGCCATTTACTTCTTGACCTTGCCCAGCTATGCCACAGAGACAGCAAGCTTCCCGCAGGGGCACTCGCATAAACACGCTGCCTGCTGTAGAAGAGCCCTTCCCCGTGTGTGATTGAATTAGATTCCCTATTATTTTTCTTCTTCTGCTTTTTGTTTTTTTGGCAGTGCTGGGGACCAAACCCGGGGTGCTCAGAGCCATATCCGCATCCCTTCTCATTATTTATTCTGAGACAGGGTCTTGCTTAACTGCCCAGGCAGAAATCAAATTTGCATTCCTTCTGCCCTGGCCTCCCTCCGTGCTGGGATTACAGGCATGGCCCTGACCTCTGACACAACCTTTCTAGAATAAAGACTATTTTGGAGGCGAGTACACTCACCTGTCTCCATGCTTTACTTTTCAGTTTCCCCAGTCTGTTATAAAATAGTCCTAAGAATATGATTTAGGTTGGGAAGCTAATAATGACAGAAAAGCAAACAGTATAATATGGAGAAGTGAGTGCTTTACATAAAACCATTAAAGACAAACTTCATAAGGACAACCTCAATACTGAAGGTTAAGAGGTTTCTTATCTCAAAATGTCTGTTCTCCATAGTATCTTCAAACTGCAGCAAAGATTGAGAAGTCTACCAAATAGTAATGCAGATAAAACAGGTGGTTCTTTTTACAGATGTCTGAATTGTTATAAATGTTTTTAGTTCTAAATGAAAGAGCTTATTAAAGGGAAAATATGGTCTGGAAAGTTCAATTTTTCTCCAAAAGAGAGTAACCAAATTATCTCTGGTAGGCAAGATAAAGCACAATAAGCACTCCTTGGTATTTTATTTTATTTTATTATTTTATTTTAATTTTATTTTATTTTATTTTTTTCCGGTACCAGGGATCGAACTCAGGACCTTGCGCTTGCCAGGCAAGCACTTATGCCACTGAGCTATACCCTCAGCCCCTAACACTCCTTGGTAAAAGGCATCATTTTCCTACTGCAAATTTATAGCTGCATAATGAAATTTTAGTTTCATTTTACTACTGACCTTTAAAAAATTATTTATCCTATTTGAACATGTATCTCACTGGATTATATCAACTATAAAGCAATGCACATAAAGCAATTTTAATTCTTCAAGGGAACACTACTCACCCAATCGGGAATTTATTTCATGCTGGGTTCTACAAAATATTCTTCCACTTTATGCAGAAAAATGGCTTTTATGAAGAAGAAAATTAGTGAGAAAGTTTTTAAAAATCAAATTCGGATACTTTCAGATATCAGAGAATGCTGCAAGTAAGTTTTAATCTTCACTTGAGAACTTTACCTCCTTTCACAACACTAATCAGTGACTTGAGAACAAATGAGGACACTGGGTGGGACAGATGATCCTGACTGCCAACTTGATTGGCTGATTTTAGAGTATCTGGGAGGGTCATGGGGATGTGACCTTAGGGACTACATCTGGGCCCTGGCTCCTTCCTTTCCTGTGCTCTCCCTTACGATCTGCTTCCCAGCTGCAGTGATCTGAGCATCTCTGAGCTCCAGGCCCTTTCGTCATGATATTCTGGACTTGGAGGCAGCCAACCATGAACTGAACCCTCCGAAATTATGGCCAAACGAACTTCTTTAAGCTGCAAGTGTCAGGTAATTTGTCCAAGCAACAGGAAAGTTGACCAATACACCAGAAAGTCAGATTTTATCATTTCATCTGGCTGATGAAATAATTAATGTCTATTGAAGACACACGGACTACTTTCATAGAACAGCCTAGTCAAGGAAGATGCAGCTCATAGAACCATGACTCATTCCATCACCATGGCTCTTGTTTCTACCCTCGACTCCTCAGATACCTAACAGAAGGCAGAGTCTCCCTACCCTACATGAAGACTGGGGAGGTCAACGAGCTCCAGTTAGAAAGTCACTCGTGATATCACACATGAAGCAACAGAGCACACATAAACACACATGTAATACAAGCCCTTCTGGAAGTAAGTGTTTTAAAATTTCCCAAGCCCCCAACCTTTGCAAAATAGCAGCTCCATGTCATTTTGGCCCACAGATACTCTGGATTTCTTTGTCAGCTGCAGCATGAGACTTACTACTACAATATCACCATGAATTTCAAAAATAGCAAAAGAAAAACTCTGCTTTGACACTCTCGTTCTGCCTTTTCTTACCCTGGATCTCCGCCACCCCCAAGACGTAGATGAGTTTCTAAGTCCTCTTCTTCTTAAAAGAAACCAAATTTTGTTGCACCTGTCAAGTATACTTGGAGCTTTGCTCATATAAAGAAATGTATTAGTATTCACACTAATCCGAGCTGTTAGAAGTCAGAAGAGTGCTTGTCCTGGGGAAGCAGTGGCTGGGAAGTTGGCCTTCCTGACCTTACAGACGACCTCTTTGATGTTGTAGGACCTGTGTTTTCTTTTTAAATGCCTGTTGCGGAGTGTTTAGTTTGTGTATCAGGTCATACTCTCATGATCCGTGTCTTCTGTATGTCAGAAATCTGCATGAACATATTTGGTGCTTAAATGGTGATGTGGAACAACGAAATTTTCTACTTATTCACTTGGCCACATCTCTGCGGACTTCACCCAATCAAAGTATGAGAGGAGTTATTGCTGTGCATACAAATTTGAATACCAGTTAATAGAGCAGCAGAATAAAAATATGAGTAACTACCACCGAACTGCCCCAGGTCTCATCCCCAGGCTGCTGTGAATGGCAAGGAACTGCTTAGGGATCAAAAACTATACCCTGGCAGTCCTGTACACTGGGCAGATGAAAGTGTCAATGGAGGGCTATGAAGTGCAGTGCTTCCTGTCCTACAGGTCCACAGGTGCTAGCAGGAGTCCTCGTGAGCCAGCTGGACCAGCAGCCAAGGCCTGAGCAGTCAGGAACCAGGAATACTTCATTTCCATTATTCTCAGAAGCCCTGGGCAATCTCAAACATGAGCAGCCTGTGGCCTGCTGGAGGGTTGGGGGAGCTCAGGCCAGACAGGAAGGGGAGAAGAGAGAAGGCAAATGCCCAGAGAGTTAGCTAATCAAGCCAATGCAGGATCTGGAATGGGCTGCCCTCCAGGTCTCTCTTCCTTGACTGTTGCTTAAGGAAAGATTAAAAGGGAAAGTCACTGGAGAAAGAGGCCTAGATCCAAAAAGTAGTTAAGACTCATAAACTCTTGCAGCAAACGTGTCCCTTAACTGTCAGGCACCCCCTCCCTCCCTCTCTCCCTTGTGTTTACATCTCTCCCGCCTCTCTCTCCAGGTATCTCCCCCACTCCAATTTCCCCTTACTCCTTCTCTTTGTCAGTTGGGTGGCTTCCAGAGTAAAAGATGCTATCATGGTTCCTTTTTTCTCATTACTGAGACGAAATACCTGACACCCACAATTAAGGAAGGACAGGTTTATTCAGCTCACAGTTTGTGGAGGTTTCAGTTCATACTCAGTTGGCTCCAAGGTAGGGTGGCACATGGCAGAGGGGACAGTTCATGGTGGCAGAAGCAACAAGAGCAAAGGAGTGGAGCAGCAGCAAGCAGTTTCCTTCCCTTATACCGTATGCAGGCTGCCAGCCCTGCTGCACCAGTGTGGGGCGGGTGCAGTGCTCACACCCATAATCCCACTGGACAATAAGTCAATCACAAACTCTAGGAGCCCGCCTCATGACTGCATGAGGCTTTGAGGGGACATCTAGACACAAACCACAATAGGTTCCTTAAAACAGTAAAGTGAAAAGTAGGAAAGAAGCAGAAGGTCAGTTAGTACGAGGCCATTTTCAGAATGTTTTAATGGGCAACTGATCTTCACTACTGTTTAAAATGAAATATACTTAAGGCCCTTACATAGCCTACTATAAAAAAGGAATTTTACATTAACACAGTTATTTTACTTACCATGGGAATGGATTTCTTAGACTACTCTTATTTTGAACATAGCACCCACCCACTCTGCAGTAAAGAAATTTAACTTCATGACCCTAAGCAGAGACAAATGTCAGTATTGTCTGAGCCTACTCTGCGGTCTAAGACTGCACCACTTCAATAAGGCCATGAGAACTCTATAGAGACTTTTAGGAAAGAATGGGCCCAAAATGAGCAAATCATTAAAACCTACAGTAATGTCACACAGCTGGCTTAAAACTCCAGTAGTTCTAAAGGCGACAGATGTAAGAAGCCATGTTTCAACAACAGGGAGCAAATTATTTATTGCATATTGGCTTATGTTTAATATTTGGGGATTTATTTTTCATCTTCAGTATAAGAACAAGCATAGTCTTCCTCAGAGGCATTATTTTAAAAGTATAAAACACATTTTGAGATAACTGGGTCATACATTACTGATGTTACTGATAATGCTGGTTTTCTGTGATGACGGTATTGCGGTTATCTAGAAGGCTGTCTGTTCACATGAAATGCAATCTCACACATTGTTAAGGATGAAGCATCATAATGTTTGCAATTTTCTGTCAAACAATTCATCAAAACTAACCATACACTCAAACACACATATATGCACAGTAACAGATATTGAGAAGGTTGACTAACATTCCATCTCCATGGAAATCTAAGAATTGGTATCACTTTTTGCAGCAGAGGTCTAAGAGGAAGGTGGCCAGAATAGGGGAGATTGGCTGAAATTCTTTGTAATTCCTTCCTTTCTAGCTTTGTGCAGTCAGGCCCCGAACCCAAGAGAAGGCAAAAAATTTATTATTGAGGAAAGGTAAAACAGACCAGTTCTAACCAGCATCAGTAAGTAAGGGTTCCCAGTAATGGGTGTCTTTATTGTTGAGTGTCAGGATACTTATTATACATGTGGTTATTAATTGAATATTTACATATTAATGTTAGGCATTCCTGCCTTCTTCTCCACCTGGCTCTGAAAACCGGCAACCAGACTCTGTCTTCTAGGAGACTGGATGGAAGATCCCTCTTCTTTAGGGAATCTGAATAGCCTATGTGGGGGTCCCTAAAGATCAGAGGGTAGCAAGACCATGCGGTACATAGAAATTGGGATGTATGCACCAAAGGAGGTCCCTGGGAAAGAATAACGAGGGACAAGGGACCAGGACACCACTAGGTTTTTGATGTTGTTCTTTGTAACAAATCTTTGTCTGCCCTCCACATAGGTCCCCCCGTACCTATACAGCAAAATTTTTAAATATAAAATTTTGTATATCACTGTTAAAAAGAAAATAATACACACCCGTTTTTTAAAAATAGAGATATTGTGAAACATTTTGTTTACCAAATTACTATATTTTAAAAAAATTCTTCTTTATCAAAGCACAGGTAAATTATAAAAGTGTTTCATTAGCTATATTAACCATGATTGCTTTCAGATTAAATGATTAGTACATTTAGGTCTGCATGATAACTTCCCTAGCACAGAGGAGTGCCAGCTCTGCATGTCCGGGCCAGCTCCATTGCAGAACCATTGTGCTAGCAGAGAAAAAGGTACTCACCAGCTCTAGTGGACTGAGACGGGTGCCAGAGATGGGCCTGCAATCAGATGACTCAAAACTGGATGCATGGAGGCTGACATAAGAGACAGTGCAGAGTTACGGTTTGTGGAGAATTATTTCTTTTATTTCTAACATACGTTAGCTAACTATTGCTGGAAAATAAGTAAAAACATTTAACTCATCAGCCTTGAGAAAATAGCAATTTAAAAATGCTGTCGTACTTCAAACATTTTATTAACAAGCCTTCTACTACTTTGGGGAAATTTTTTAAAATATTAAATAATGAAAAGAAATTTCTATAGTGATCTTTTAAAAAATTTTGTAGCACTTTATAAAGTTGGTATGACAATCACCACTGACCATTTTATTCCAAAATAACTTCCTGGACCCGACATTTAGACTTACCTTTAGAAATACTTAACAAAAGTCAAACTTTAAAAATAACTACCTTGAAATCAATTAGCATAATCTATCACACTAACAAGTTAAAAAAGAAAAATCATGTGGTCCTTTCAATAGGTGTGGAAAGAGTACTTGATAAAACCCAACAGCATTCACAAAAAAACCCTCAAGTGAATTAGGGTTAGAAGGAAACTTTGCAGTTCAGTGAGGACTATCTAAAAACACGATACAGACCACATCATGCTTCATGATGAGAAACTTGAAGTTTTCTAACTAAGAACAGGAACAAGGCAAGAATGTCCCCTTTTACCACAGCTTTTTAATATCATACTAGAAGTCCTAGGTAATGCAGTATGAGAAAAGAGAGTAACAGGCACATAGATGGGGAATAAAACAAAACTTTCTTTGCAGATGGAATGATCATCTACATAGAAAATCCTAAGGAACTGACAAATGACTACTAGAATAAGTGACTACAGCAGGGTCACAGGCTACAAGATTAATACAAAGAAGTCAGTTGCTCCTCTATATACCCAAAATGAACAAGTGAAAGTTGAAACAGTAACACAAAACCATGAAAATTAGCATCCCCTTCAGTGAAACACTTAAACACAAATCTAACAAAATATGTACAACATCTGTATGAAAGAGGTGGTAAGAATCAGGAAAGAAATCAAAGAACTAAATAATCAGAGGGGCATTCCACTTTCACAGCTAGAAAGACTCAATGCTGTCAAGATATCAGTTGGTCCCAACTCAATCTAAAGTTCAATGTAATCTTGATAAAACTCCCAAATAATTTTGTAGATAGCCATAAGCTAATTATAAAGTTAATGTGGAGGGACAAAAGACCCAGCATAGTCAACACAATACTGAAAGAAAAGAACAAATTCAGAGGACTGACAATACCAGACTTCAAAACATACTGTGAAGGTACCATAATCATGACATTGGGGTGCTGATGAAAGAACAGACAAACAGACTAAGGAACAGAATGCAGAGACCAGAAATAGACCCACGCAAATACGGTCAGCTGATCTCTGACAGAGGAGCAAAGGCAGTACAAACTTCCTTAACTTACAATGGAGTGATAGCACAGGTTGAAATTCTGTAGTCAAAAATGTATTTAATATGCCAGTACTGTATGCTGTAGGGCATGGGTTGTTTGCCCTCATGACCATGTGGCTGACTATAAGCTACATTCTGCCAGCATCACAAGAGAGTATCCTACAGCATATGGCTATGCCAGGAAAAGATCAAAATTTAAAGTCCCAGTTCTATGGCATACATATTGCTTTCACATGCTTATAAAGTACAAAATTGTTAAGTTGATCAGGGACTTTGCGCACTACAGAAAGATAGCCTTTGACAGATGGTGCTGGAAAAATGAACATCTATATGCAGAAAAAGGAAACTAGATGCAGACATCACACCTGTCACAAAAATTAACTATAAATCTCCTATAGGATAACAGGAGAAAGCCTAGAATACCTAGGGTAAAGTGATGACTCTTATACAACATCAAAGGTATGATCCTGGAAAGAAAGACTTGGTAAGTTAGACTTAACTAAAATTAAAAATGTCTGTTCTGCAATAGACACTGTCAAGAGAGCAAGGAGAAAAACTACAGACTGGTAGAAAACATTTGCAAAAGACATACACAATACAAGATAAAAGATGGTTACTCAAAATACTCACAAATTATTAAAATTGAATAATAAACCAGAAGTAATTGCCTATGTCTATAATCTCAGCACTTGGGAGGCTGAGACAGGAATATTGTGAGTTTGAGGACAGCCTAGAATAAAGAAAGAGACCCTGACTCAAAACCAAAAACCGAACAATGACAATAACAAAAACAACAACATAGTTCAACAATAAGGACACAAACAACTCAAATAAAAACTGGATCACAGACCTTAACAAACTCCCTATCAACGAAGACATATAGATGGAGAAAAGATGTTCCATATCACATATATCACCAGGTCAATGCAAATTAAGAGAAGAGGTACCACTACATGCCTATTAGGATGGCCAGACTCCAGACTACCAAACGCTGGTGAGGTGACAGAGAACAGAAACTCTTATTCATGCTGGTGGAAGTATGAAAAGGTACAGCCACTTTTGAGGATTTTTTTTTTTTTACAGAACTAAAGACACTCTTACCATACAATCTAGCAACTCTCTTCTTACTATTTACCTGAAGGAGATGAAAACTTATGTTCATATAAAACCTTGTACACTGATGTTGATAGCAGCCTCATTTATAATTCCCAAAACTTGGAAGGAACTGAAATGTCCTTCAGTAGGTCAATGAGTAAACTGTGGTGTATCCGGACAATGGAATATCATTAGGCACCAAAAAGACATGAGCTATCAAATCATGAAAAATCATAGGGGAACCTTACAAGCATATTACTAAGTAGAGGAAGCCAGTTTGAAAAGACTACATTGGGGGAGACCAGAAAATGAGAACTGAGGCCTCACTGACAAAGGAAGAAAATAGTTGTGTTGAGTTTTCCCTAGAACCTGCAAAGTACCATCATCCCTGTATGTTGCCAAAGGAATACAGATTGCTGTTTTTTTCCTTTATCAATAGATGGTAGGAGGCAGATAAATCTTCTGCTACTCTAATTGCTTTTACCCCTGTCTAAGTAAATAACAGCAAGGTGAGGCAGTCAGGGCTCTTTGTCCACTGGAGGAAACAGCGCTCTGGCTGCCACATTCTATACTAACCCTGTGTCCATTTGTCTTTCATCCTTCTTTGCCCTTGGGTCAGGCAACAAACTAACAGGTCTAGGGCCTTACAAGTGGTGCCCGAACAGGGACCTGACCAGAGCAGGCTGGTTTTCCACACTACATATTCTGTAACTCCTACTATGTGACATTCTAGAAAAGGCACAACTATGGAGACAATAAAAAGATCAGTAGCTGCCAGGGATTGGGAGAAAGGACTGATAAATAGAGCAGAATTAAGGCAAAATGTAATCTGATGGCCTAAGTGTACCTGGAAGTAAAATGTCACATACCTGAAGGAGGAAGAAGGCCTATTTTCTGGTGTTCTTGATGATGCAGGTCCAAACAGTTTCCTTTGGTCTTCCTGGGGTGTAAATGGTCTTTGGGTTCTAACTGTTCTTAATGCACTTCGTGCTTCACTTATGATTTCTGCACTAGTCTTCGGCTTGGACACCAAAGGTCGATAAAATGGATCCATTTTTTCTAACTTCTTGTCATTTGAAGACAGCATCTTTCCTTTTTAAAGTAAAATGATTTTCAGACACCACACCCTGCAAACATAGTGCAATAAATATCAACTATTGCTATCCAGTGCTTTAAAAGGAGTGCTTAAGTCCTTCCATATATTAAACCGTTCTTTTATATTAAGCTTGAAAAAAACCACAATTTTTAGTTAGAAGTCCAAACAGAGGATAAAAATGAAAGAATAGTTCTCAAAAACACGGGCCACAAAATTGTGCCAATGTGTGACTGAGGAAAAGATACACAGGGAAGAAACCCAGGATGAATGAAGAGAGAATCATCTCACTTTTGGGTGGGGTAGTACTGAGGGTCGAACCTGGGGCCTGACGCATGGCAGGCAAGCACTCTTCCACGGAGCTACACCTCCAGCTCATATCTCATATTCAACCCCCACGAAAACTAGGGGGTGGCTTAAAATTTTAAACTAAAGTTTCCTTTTCTTCCACTAAATTTTAGACAGATGGAGCCTACTTCCAAACTACTTTTGCTTTACAACAAACCTCTGGGAATGGCTTGGCCCCATAATTGTCCATTATAGTTTTGAATGAGTTGATTCAAATCACTTTCAATTTGGGACAGTGTCCTAGATGAATACATACCAAATATCAGTGTACGATATTCCTTTCCCAGTCACCTTGCTCAGCTAAAGTATTAAAATCATGTGCAAAGGCCACAAGAATGCAGGTCCTTCTCAAATGCTGGTGTATCCCATGAAGACCAATCTGGCTTTAAAACAGTCCATATTTTTTTTGAGTTTTACTCAATTTTAATTTTTTATTAGTACATGTTTGCTGGACGTGGTAATTATATTCCTCATGTGGAGCTGACACACATACTAACACAGTGATTCTCTTCTTCATCTCCTTCTCTCTTGCTTCCCTCTCTCTCTTGGCCCCCTTCCCTTGTACCAAAGACCTACTGTCCTTAAAATCATCCAGATTTTAAAAAATTTAATTCTAATTAGCATATGGTATTAGATATTCATTTCTTTAAAAAATCTTTAACCTTAAAATATAAAACAATTTCTAACCCTATAAAAATAGTATATCTCTAGAGACAGAGTCCTAAATTATTTACAGATTCCAGTTACCCAGTTTTATAATGTGTTTTGCCTAAAAGAAAATATTTTGTGACATTTGTCAAAGGACACTAATAAGTAGCATGAACAGGTGACTCCTTAGAACAGATTTACTACATAATGATTTTACATAACAATGAACAGGAATATTTGTTTAGTTCTAGCCAGGCTCCACCCCAAGAGTTGTCAAGAAAAAGACCTGAAAACTACAAGTGATATGTCACTCTTTTCAGATGAAAAGGCCAGGTGTTGCAATGGAATAGAGAAAGGTGACTGGGTAAGCAATACTATGTAAGGAGTTATTGATACAAGATTTTGAATTTAAGCAAGGTTTCCAGAAGTATATACATTAACACAGATGTTAAAAAATAAGGGCAGACCTAGTACATTTTATTTCTAATAGTTCTGACATGATTGGCTTTTCATTTTAAAATATTTGATATGATTTATTTTTAAATATACAAAATCTTTTAGGTATACACACATACACTCACATATGTTGAGTGCAGAACACAAATTCAGCCAGTGACACCTAATTGCAGTGGTCACAACGGGTTTGGTGTTTTGTTTCTAAAAGGCCCACAGTGGGAGTGGGGGTGTAATTCAGTGGTAAAGCGTGTACTTAGCATGCAGAGGTCACGGGTTTGATCTCCACTACTCCGTAAAGAAAAACAACTGCAGTACAAAATTGTACCCCTTAATGAGAAGAGGTTTCTTCTGTAGCCTAAATCAAGTTTGCTATCCCTGTGGCCTCACATAGCACTGAGAAGTCTGGCAATGTCCAAAGGAAATCTGGCAAACCTAATAAAGATCAAAGAAAGTGCTTTAGGGAGTCATAATGGACTCTCATTCTTGACCCGATGGACTCTCTCTGGCTCTCTTTACTTTACATTGAAAAGTACTCTGCTCTGAAGAAGAATGAGGCAGAGGAAGTTACTCTGGTCACATTCTAAGACTTCTGTGACTTCCAGGCCCACGGGAATTCAGGCTGATCATGTAAGGGTGGACACAATGTACATAATGGCCCGAAGTATTTTTGTCTGTAAAATTTTCCTGCAAGTTCTAGTTTAGCTTTCTGTATCCTATTTTCTCTTTCCTCCAAATTTCACTTTAACATTTATTTGATAAGAAAATAGGATCTGTACTGTAATTTTTAATCATTATTAATATATTCTTAATGAAGTCATGAAAATGTTTAATAGTATAAGTACGTGGTTAAAAGTAGAGTTCTTTAGGGGGTAGGACTGTTTATCTTGTGCTAATTAAATGACACATTATGATAGGCAGTTTTTTTACTAAATTGAAAAGTAACCATTTGAAAGCCTGTCCACTTACAGTAAAGCATCCTTTTTTTTTTTTTTTTTTTTTGCGGTACTGGGGATCGAACTCAGGACCCTGCGCTTGCTAGGCAAGCGCTTATTCCACTGAGCTATATCCCCAGCCCCAGTAAAGCATCCTTGAACCGTAACACAATATCACCACAGAAATTTTAACCTTACAAAATCTTCCTGACAATAGGAACAAATTCATTCAACTAGTATTGATCAACTATGTGCAAATCTCTCTGCTTGGCTCTCTAGGAACACAGAGAAATAAAATACTGCCTTAATTTTCAGTAAGATAGACCACTAAACATTTATTTTAAAATCAAGCACATCATCTCAGTCCCTGTGGCAATTCTGTGAGGTGGACAGAGTCTTACACACACTCTGTCTGCAGAAGTGATATTCAGACGATTCCCCGCTAGATGCTGTGGTGGGAGACAGGACGCCACAGGCTGCAACTGTTTGCTCACTCCCCAGGGATACACCAGTACTTTCACCAGGGGAACTTTCTTAGCGTGCACCAGCTGAATCTCAGCCCTGCTTGTACCAAAATGATTTTAGTACAAGGAAGAAACTGAGGCAGGAATAGAAATAAAGACAAATTACCATGTGATTGCAAAGGAGGAAGAGATGGTATCTTGCAGGTATTAGTTGAGCTAAGTTCTGAAAAACAGCTGAATTTGAACAAGCAGCAGTGGCTGGCATTGGGGCTGGAGTAGGGAAGGAAGTTCCAGCAAAGTCAATGGATGAGCAGAAGAACAGCAAGAACACATGGGGAGTGTGTGGAGAAGCGGGAATGCTGAAAACAGACTGGAGCCAAACCGAAGAGCGAACCAAATGTCATGTAAGGAAATAAAAATCGACAGACAAATTTAAATAACTGATGCAAGCCAGCTATGGTAATGCATGCTTGAAATCCCAGCACTCTGGGAAACTGAGGGAGAAGAAAGGGAAGGAAGGAAGGGAAGGGGAGACACAGTGAGAGGGAGATGGCTATAGTTCAATGCATAGGTCCTAGGTTGAAAAAAATAAGATGTGATCTGCCAAGGAAAGATGGGCAGGCAGGCAGGAAGGACTAGAAGTGGCAAAACTGGGAAGCTCTTAGACCATCACTCACCTAACTCTACTCTTAAGAGGTCACTTGTTCAAGGAACCTTTCCTCTGCCACCCTCCTAGCCTGAGATTAGTGTACTTTGTCCAGATTCCACAAGGTCCTCTGCTGGTCTCTGTGTCTGCTTCTCCCCACTGTGTCAGAAGTGCTCCTGCACCTAATGTTGTCCCACGAGTCTGACCCTCACCCTTCCACGGGAGGTGCCGGGGAAGGCCAACACTTGCATGGTGGCTCAACTCCAGCGTCAAGTATAGACCTGAGCTAGGGCGTTTCCAGGTGAAGGCTGCATGGCTTCTTTACCTGGAGATACTTGCTGCAGAGGATCTCAAAAGCCCATTGGACTTTATTTAAAACGGCACCAATTTATGATGCTACATGGTAATATGAGTTCAAATTTATCCCCCTTTCCCTCCTTGACTTTATTTCAAGTTGCCCAGCAAGGAGCAGGACTTGATTCACACTGCTCTTAGGGAGGCGTGAGGAGTGTACAGGATGGGGTGAAGGGGGTACAGGAGTGAGAAGAGAGAAGAGAGCAGGTGAGGTGCACTGAGAACCAAGAAACTAACAGGACTTAGCATCCCAGAAGACATGCCGGGGTGACACTGGGGATGCAGACCTAGGAAGACTGGAGAAAGAGAGAGAGAGCAAGAGAACCTTAAAATGAGCAGGAAGAGAAGCAGATCATGAAGGGGTTAGAAGAGGCTGAGTACTGTCTTGCATCAGTTGTCCTGAGTCTGTGGTGCACACAGGCCTCTAGAGGAGGGACATAACCAGCAGGAAGATATTCAGAACCTTTTTTTTTAAAGGAAAGTATTTCTCATTGGTTTCAGGGAAAGCCTAGAGTCATCATTTACAGAATTTCATGCCTAATTACAAAAAATTGATGGTGGTATGCATGGGTGACCCCACGGACCTGACTGGACCCCAAGAGCGTCGAGGGCTTGTCAGTGAGGTGCTTAGCATAGTGTGCCTGGGCCCCTGTCTATGTATCGTCACTGAGGTGGGTGCCTTTCCACCTAGTGCCATAGTAATTTGTGTGCACCCATGTTTGTTGCAGCATAATTTGAAACAGTCATGTGTCTTCTCAATGTGAGAGCCAGAGGGAATGAATAAAACCAAAACGTACAGTTATTATGAGAGGGAAGATGACTGGGTGGGAGAACAACGGAGATGAGGGAGGAGAAAATTGTTTGATTAATGGTAGTGCCTTTATTTGTATAACTGAGTAACAAATGCAAAGATAATATTATGTAATACAGCAACCACTGTTAATTCCCTACTATCTTCTGTATAATTTTGTATCTCCTTTATTGTTTCTGTGTTATTGTGGTTTATGTCTGTTTGGTTGTTGTTATGTTTCCATTCTTTTGTCTTTAAAATAAAAAAAAAATATTGTCTTTACCTTTGCTGCTAATACCCACCAGAAGAAAAGTCTTCTGAAATTCTGTGCTGTTCAGGGTGTTAGCAACAGGGGACAGGTTAGGCACCTTCATACTTTTTCCTTCATATTAAATACTCAGCCCCTTTCCAGGGCTTTGAATTACTTTTTGTGAATATGAGCCTGCAATGGGGCAGGGGTAAAGAGCTTAGAGGGCTGTGGAAAGGTCCAACAATTTCCCAACAATTCAAGTCTCTGATTGTGGGAAAGGCCTGCATAAAACTCTAAGCCTGTTTCCTCATCTAAACTATTGATAGTAAGAATCAGCTCAGGATTGTTTTGAGAGTTAAGTAAAACGATCCCTCTAAAGTGCTCTAGCATGGCGCTGGGTCATTAGAAAACATTAAAAAACTATTATCCAAGGGCTAACTTAATAAAGGAACACAGAAAATTTTCTCCAGTGGATGAAACTTCATTTAAAAAAGAAAGGAAATTGCAAAAAATATCTGTTCGGTGTTTGCATTCATTTCATAAGTTTTAGAATTTAAATCGGGGTACTTTACGAAAATAGAGAAATTTATTAAGTATTTTATTGAACATGACTATGCCAAATGTCTTATAAATTCACAAAACAAAATACAAATAAAGACTAGAGCTTGCTTCTCTACCAAGTTAAAAGGATTCTGGGGGTTGGGGACATAGCTCAGTGGCACAACACCTGCCTGGCAAGCCTGAGGTCCCAAGTTCAATTCCTGGTACCCCTCACTCCAAAAAAAAAAAAAAATTTTTTTTAAATGGGGGTGGTATAGAAAGTCTACTGTGATACCGTAGGAATGGATCATCAAAGGTATTTTGTACATATCCGCATATTTTACCGAATGGCAAATATTGTTACACATACACTTTCTTTATGGAGGCTCTATCTGTTGCCTAGAAGAGCCCAGGAACAATCTGCGTGACTTTGGCTATGCCGCCGGCCTAGACAAAGCTCCTCAGTTTACCGCCCGCTCATTTAACAAATATTACTGAGCTTCTATTAAGTACCAGGCAGCTGGTCAAGAGTTCAGGGCATAGAAGTAGATGGCTGCGCCCGACCGCTTCATCGCCTTTTGATTAAGGGCAGAAAGGCGGACGGCTGCAGGACGAGCACCCAACAAACCTGGGGGACGCCTCACCTCCCGCGCAGACAGCGGCTCCCACACTCCCGGCAATGCCCACTGGTCCGCGGGGCCAGGTCAGGGCCCTGCTCCGCAGCAGCATCCTCACCCCGCCCGCCCTGCCGAGCTCCAGCTCTGCCTGGCTCGCCGGCATCTCCATGGTAACCGTACACAAACCACCTCCCGCCAGGACGCTAGCCCGTAGTCCCGGGCTGCCGCTGGAAAGGTGGAGGATGGTAGAATAAGTTTGGAGTGGCCACAGGGAAGGAGACTGTAGACTTGACCCAAAGTACCTGTGAGAGCGCTGGAGACAGAAACCCCGGAGGGGTTCAGCTCATCCTCCACCTCCCGGCTTCGGCGGCGAAGGAGAGGGTAGGCGGAGTAGCCCTCGCGCGCGGCTCTGCTACTGGGCCTGCGCCTCCCCTCCGGCGCATGCGTACAGTGCCGAGGCGTGGCGGAGGTTAAGCCGAGAAGCCGGGAAAATGTGGGGAAAGCATCTTCTCTTAAACTAGCAATGTGCCAGAGTACATCTGCGGAGCTCCTATGAAATCCCTGCGCCGCTATTAAATTCCAGTAGGCAGCTATAATGTTTGGGGTAGTAATCAGGATGTACTGCTTCCACTTTTGGCTCTGTACATCGTGGAGCCAGTGGCTTAACTTCTCCGTGTCCTCATCCAGTAAGCGGAGGCTTGTATGTAGTAGTCACTAGCTACGTCTTGAGCTTTTATGGAGATTGGATGAGCAGACTTAAAGCGCTGTGCGTGTGACTATCAGTGTTCACTGTTGGCTATAAGTATGCCAATGTGTCTGTGCAGCGCTTCAGGGTTTTCAAAGCGTGTTCACATAGCTTAGAAAGGCTCTGCAACTCCTGAGGTGCAACTCTGTTCACAGGAGAGGGCCTCGGGGTCCTAGTAAGTGACAAAGCGAGATTCAAGTCTAGATTCCCTCTGGCTAGTCTTTCTGTTTTTTTCATACTGGATCATTGTGGTTGAATGTTAAAAAGAACCCCATTTTTTTGTTTCTAGTTTTGATTTTGTTCTCTTAGATCATTCAGCAACACTTTACAGTGCTAAATACAAGTGAGACCATAATCACTCCCCACTCGGGTTTGCACCACAATATATAAATGTAGAGATTTTTCAGCTTAAGTGTTGTCAGCATTGGAGAAATGCCACATCCTTTGGTGCTAAGTGTCTTGTAAAGAATAATTAAATGGAAAATATTTTTGAGCACATACTATGTGCTTCGTGAGAAATGATACCCAAACTAATGGAATGCAAACATCCTTCAAAGTACCCAGTAGGATTTCACATGTGACAGACAATAAATGATTAATTGATTTGATTTTAGGACCTGATACAAAATATTGTGTTCTTCAGGGTCACAATGTTTTCTACTAATTGAACATAAATTATCATAACAAGTGTCATTTATTGCCACTGGACTCCACTCTGCAAAGGGACATTTATCTGTGTCCTATAAAACCATAACTAGTATTTGAACTAACAACTTGTGAGATGGGAAAAAAGGCAACTATTTTGGCCTCTCTTAGTCACTTTAAAATGTATTCAATGCTATTTATCTTCTGTCCACTGATGGAAAGTTAGGTAGAACCCTTGAATTTTCTCCTCATTCCTAGATATCTGATGCTCTGATAGTAACTTGTTCAGTGATAGCTTCATTCCAAATTACATTGGGTACAGGATACAAATATGTCAAACTTCCCTTGAAATTACGCCTTCATCTCCATATCCCCACCCTAGGCTTATGGTCTATAGCAGGCCTGAGGAGATGCGTTAGCTTAGGTTTGCCCGCCTCTATGCCTTAGAGCAGCGAAGGTGAACCTTTTAGGGTTTTCACGGATAACAAAGAGCCAGCTACAGCACAGGTGCCATACATTTGGCACCGCTGCTCTAAAGGTTGCTTGAGATACAGCGTGGATCCAAGTGGGCAGAGACAGGGAAGACAGGAAGAAACGGAGTGCTCCTTCCTGGGTTCGAATGGCCTTAGGCTTGCTGTGCTGGCCCATGAAAACATGTGGGTCTTGCCTGGGTTTTTCTCATTTCTTGCTAATGAGGCCCTCTGTCCTGGGGCCTCCTGACCTGGTGGACACAGGAGTATTGATTAGTTGCCTCTGCTTCCTCCCCTGCATATAAGCCTTCAAGGGTCTCTCCAGCTTCCGCTGGCCCTTCAAATGAATCCCAAGGAAAACCCCACAATCTCTTGCCCCAGGGACTCTGAGCATGCGGGCTTTTCCCAATAGCCCCTGTTTGCTGCCACAGGATTGCTGTCTCTGCTTGGCCCACCTGGTTTGAGACACATCTCTCTCCCACGGATTTGAGACAAAGAAGTGTCACTCCACATTCCTTTCTCCAAGAGCACTTTTCTTGCACAGCCTCCCCTACCACCCTCTGGCCCCTAATTGTCAGACTCAGTCCAGGCAAGGGGTCCAGAACGGTGGTGAGGTCTGTATGTTTTGTTGTGTCCTGTCCCTTTGTGCTCTGCCTCCCCTTCACCTGGAACCAGTAATTATACAATTACTATCTCAATCAAAATAGCCTAAAGCCCTGTTGTACAGCAGTTACTAGCTGTGCTCTTGCACCTTGTCTAAAGTGATCTTGCCAATATGCTACTGGAATTTACAGGAAGCCAGCCCAGAAGGCCGGGAGAGATCGGTCAAGCAAGCCAGAGCAATTGAAAGGGGAGATAAGGGCAGAATTACAGGAATCGAATATTTGAAGCAATAAAGCTGTGTAGTTTACTTCACTGAAGAAAACCATATGGGAAAATATTTAGGCTAACACACCTGTGTATTGTATCTGTTTTTCCACAGTTGCCTGATGGCTGTTTAACAGAATTTACACAGGTAGGCTTTGTAAATATAATTTTGTTTTAGAAATAAATGTCAATATATTTTATATACCTTAGAGAGATTACAGACAAAATGTTAGTCATAGTTTCCAAACTGCTTTCATCTGAAACATTTCATTTCTGTTGTCTATTTGGAGTTTAACATAAGCCCCAAAGATTAATTCAAGGATTATTACCTCAGCTTGAAAGTGAAGAAAGCAGAGGTTCAGAGAGATTAAGGGATCTGTCCATAGACACACAGGGAGTAAAAAGAGGCTGGATGGTCTTGAGGACAAGTCCAGCCTGCTGCCCTGCCATGGCTCATGTGTAGATAACTTTTCAAGTCCATGCTCTTCATCTGTACAAATGAGAGCTACTTCCTAGGCTGTACTGAGCTATAAAAATCCAGAACTTAAGGATGTTTATAGCCATTGAAAATACCTGCAGGATTTCTGGATTTCAAGTTAAGAAGAGAATTATGGGTGGTAGGCCAGGTAATGTTATAATCTTATTCACACTTGGATGCAAAAGATTCAGCAAGTTGATAAACTCATAGATGCCTTTTATCTGCAGACTTAGCTCACAGACTTTACATCATGGTTTATATCACATATCCCTCATGCTTAATATCTGTCATCTATCTTGATTTATCTATTAGATATATCCTTGAAAAGCACAGGCTAAATAAACACTTGTATTAATGCTCACAATTCCCCCTAGTGATTTTTATGGCTATACCAGAGATGTGACAAAGAAAAAATTCTTTTTCTGGTGTGGAATAAAAATCAGTTTAGAATTCTAATATTCATTTCAAGACATTCTGCTTTTGCTGGCATGGAATTTCACTGCTTTAATTATATTTATCATACAGTCTCGGTGAGGAATTCATCAAATTGATAGCCAGTACAATCTTTGCATACAGATTTTAAAACATAATACATTAAAATGAAACTTGGTGGACATTTACAAAGCAGTGAAAATTCGCTTCATGGAACTGAACAGACACAAGACTGTGGAATTGAACTAAACCATATAAACTGAAAAAAAAATCACAGGAAAATCCTGTGCTTAAGGGGGCTCAGCTCTTCCCTATGTGCATTCAGTGCTGCTTTGCCTTACCACTTCATTCCTACCCCATCACCCCCATCAGCTGCTCTGTAGAGCTCAAGCTGTTGACAAAGGTGCTAATGAACAAGTGTCTGTTTAACTAGCAGCTGTCTACAAAGAATGTCAACTAGTTATAGTTTCATTGGAGGAGAGGATATTCTAAGGAACCATCCGATTGTTCCCCTTTTTTTTTTTTTTTTTTT
>PVLD010011122.1:0-66915 GCA_004027595.1 Dinomys branickii
AGTCACACTGGGCCTGGGACTGGGGGGTCAAGGAGCCGGGGCTCAGAAGCCGAAGACGGCTGGGCGTGGGGGCGCGTGCCTATAATCCCAGTACTCGGGAGGCTGAGGCAGGAGGGTCACCACAAACTCGAGGTCAGCCTGGGCCGCAGAATGAGATCCTGTCTCAACAGATAAACAAACAAGCATGTAGGAAAGAGTGCTGGAGATGTAGCTCAGCGCAAAGGTCCTCCATTCAATCCTCAGTACGAAAAACCAAACAAAATCTAGTTAAACTTTTTTCTTGCTGGAGAGGATCAGAACCCCTCACTCTGTCATTACGCACCTCCCTCCTCCGCGTGCACGCGCATCTTGGGTTTTGCAGAATGATGTAAGCCCTGGGGACCTTTTCTGGGCCCCTGTGACCACACAGGCCCCTGCCAGCTGGTGCCCTGGACTTTAGGACAGGGAAGGCTGCTGTGCCTAAAATAGCATCGCCCGGGCTGGAGGCGGTGGAGAAGTCGCCACTCAGCTTACTTCCGGGGCTTTTTCAGTAATTGTTTGAGCATCTATTTCATGTGCTCTCTCTTTCGAGAGCTCTTAAGCCCATAGGCTGTATATAATTTTTATTTTATTTTTAATATCCATGTGAACTTTTTAACTTTCTCAACCACAGATACAGGCCCATTGTTCAGTGCCAAAGTTGGGGCAGTCCAAACCTTGGTATAATAGTGTTTTAGAGCATCTTTGTAATTTTTAATGTCTTTTTTTCTGTGTGGGTAGGGAAAGCTTTAGTCCACCCTGAGAAGGTCCAAACTAGCATCAACATATATCAATAGCCTCCTGCTTGGGGGAGCTCAGTGAATAAGTTTTTAAATGGGATAGCACCAGCATCTTGGATACCTAGAGGCCTGGTTGGCCCTTGCTTTAGGTTGTTGTGTGCACAAGTTAGGCACTGTTCACAAACAGCTTGAGTGATGGCAGTGAGCTGTGGCACATAAAAATGACAACTTAGTAATGTCTCTCATGTCACTTTTCCCATGTGAGACCCTTGATAGAATTGTCTTATAAACCTGGGGTTCATCATTTTAGGTATAGCTAGTCTTCTATCAGAGAATCTCCATTGTTCTCCCTTGATATAAGCCCTAGGCTCTTGGGCAAACCATGTCTTCTCAATCGTAGTATAGCTTAGAGTCTCTGGGAGTAGGGGTTCTTGGATGAGGGGTTAAGTCAGGACCCCCCTTTTGGGTTGTGGGGCTGCCATAGAAGCTTGTGTTGTTCTCTGTTTGGGTTTTGGGGGGAGTTTGGGGGGGATTGGCCTCTGTCATACCAGTCCATTGATGTTCCTTACAGTGTGTAACAGCCACTTTCCTTGGAATTCATATAGCATCTAGCAGATGTAAAATTCCTTTTTTGTATTTTATCTTTTACTTCCATCAATCAAGAGCCTTCTTTCCCTGTATATAGCTCCATGAACATGTAACATCACAAAGGCATACTTGGAATCAGTATAGATGTTAATCTTTTTGTTCTTAGCTAGTAACAGGGCCCTTTTTAGGGCTATTAACTCATCCCTCTGAGTAGAGGTTCTGGTAGGCAAAGGCTGGGCCTATAACATAGATCCAATGTCACCACTGTATATCCACTCTTTGGATCCCTTCTTTTACAAAACTGCCCTATCCATGAAAGAGTCAACATCTAGGTCTCCCAAAGGATAATATATGAGATCTCTAAGGTTTGAGAATACCTTATGCACAATTTTTACATTAATTTTTACATTAATGAAGGGAGCCTCCCAGTTTAACTAGAGCAAAGTGGCTGATTAAGAGTGTTTACTATCTCTAGAATTATGCGGGGATTTTCACATAAGAGTCCTTGACATTGGCTCATTCTTAGGTTTGACAACCAAGGATGCTCTCTCTGATCCATCAAAGTTATAACAGAATGGAGCACTCAGGTAGTCAATTGTCTTAGAGTTAACTTGTTGGCCTCCTAGGTCAGTAGGGCGGCAGCAGCAAGTGCCTTGCAACATGGAGGCTACCCCAGGGCTACATAGTCTATTGTTTTGACAAGTATGCCACCAGGCAATGCCAGTATCCTATGACTTGAGTCAGGACTCCTATAGCTACTCCCTTTCATTTGTGGACATATAATAAAATGGGCTTGATCATACTGGGCAGTCTTAAAGCTGGAGATTGGGTCAAGGCCTCCTTGATGTGTTGCAATGCCCTTTCCTGATCAGCTTCTCAGAGGAGGGGTTCTTTTTCCTCCCTTCATACAAGGACTTGACCATAAGTGAGAAGTTTGGGATCCAAATGCAACAGAACCTTGTGGCCCCCAGAATCTCCCAGAATCCCCAGACTCTGCTGTATGGTGGTTTGGGTTGGGAAGGAACAGATAACTTATTTTTTGAACACTGCCCAATTGCAATTTCCCTTCTGTTACTATAAAACTCAGGTATCTGACCCTTTTTTTTTTTTTTTTCCGGGACCGGGGATCGAACTCAGGGCCCTAGTGCTCAGCGGCAAGCACTTAGCCCACTGAGCTGTACCTCCAGCCCATCTGACCCTTTTTTGGCAAATCTGAGCCTTCTTTTTGGATACCTTATATACAACCTTTGAGAGTAGACGAAGAAAGGCTTGGGTACCCTGAATACAATCTGCAAGAGATGGAGCTGCAAAGAAAAAATAATCTACATACTGTAACAGTGCACAGTTATTTTCCAACATAAGGAAAACTTTGAGGTTGGAGGCCAATGCTTCCCTGAAAAATGTGGGAAAGTTCTTAAATCCCTGGGGAAGTCTAGTCCAAGTGAACTGTTCTTTTATGCCAGTAACTGGGTCCTCCCATTGGAATGCAAAGAGGGGTTGACTGACTGGTGTCAAAACCGAGACAGAAAAAAGCATCCTTTAAGTTCAGGCAAATGAACCAGGTAGTATTTGCTGGAGTGAGTCCCATTAGTATGTATGGGCTTTCAACCATGGGGTATATGGCTGCAATTGCTTGATTTGCTCTGTGTAAGTCCCATACTAGCCTATATTCATCAATTCCTGGTTTACATACTGGCAAAAGTGGGGTGTTCGAAGATGGCTGGCATCTGACCAGGATTTTATTTTCTCAGAGCTGCTTGAGATGTCTCTGAGTACCATGTATGGTTTCCTGAGGGACGGGGTATTAGCAGACTTGAACGGGAGTTGCTCCTGACTTTAGTTTCGTTATCACTGGAGCATCATTTATAGCCAATCGTAGTGGATTGTCTTCAGCCCGTATGCTGGGAATTGCTTGAGCATTTGTTCCCAGAGAGGGTAGTTTATCAGAGTATAGCTTCCATTCCTCAGCCTGTGAGACAGCAATGGTTAACACCATAGCCTTTTGGTCATCCAAATTTAAAGTAATTTTCCCTTGTGGAACAAAAGCAATTTGGGCTTTCAATTTATAAAGCAAGTCACTTCCCAGCAAGTAGACTGGGCAGTTTGGAAGATATAGGAATGCATGTCAAATCATTTATCCCCCTATAACACATCTTTTGGGCAAGAAACATGGCCATTTTTCTGGGACCCCAGAGGCTTCCACAATAGTCACATGATTTTTGGACAATGGTCCAATGGGCCATATGTCACTACTAAAGGTTCAGCTCCACTACCCACCATAAAGTCTATTGGGGAACCCACAGTTACTGAAGACCCTTGCAAACAGTTCAGTCTCCTACTCAGTGATGTGGTGGTGCACAGCTGAAAATGAAACCAAGAGAAAGCTTACAGTTGCAAAAGGGCTCTGGGGGCTGGGGATGTAGCTCAGCAGCACAAGAGCTTGCCTAGCAAGTGCAAGGTCCTGAGTTCGATTCCTAATACCAAATTTAAAAAAAGCAAAAGGGCTCTGGGATAGCCAATTTCCCTGAGGAACAAAGGGCATTTATCCACAGCAGCTCTCACCTCTTGTTGAAGGTACAAGGAACAGAGGCATGAGTGGAATATGGACAGAGGGTCATGGTTGTATGCATAGGAACAGTCCCTTCCTCAGACCAGCTAGCAAGAGACAAGTAAGGTATTCATGCCTCAGGCACAAAACTATCGAATTTCCATAGTAGCTTAATGGGTGACTTAGCATATTGCTATAAGCAACTTTTTACTGCTGAGAAAAAGACTTTGTTCTGAGTTTTAATGCTTCAATGCTGTCACCATCCCATATCTCAGCCCTGTTGCCCTCATTGGCTGCTTATCTGGCCTCAGGAGTGACATTAATGGGGGATGCTGGCCAATGCATTACCACTTTGCCTCCATGGGACATGTCAGCACCTTAACTGAACTCCAGTGCATTTTTTAGGTCAATTAAAAAGAAATTTATCTCTGTACAGGTAGCACTGCCTGTACTTCTACAATTATTATGCATGGGTTTGGTAAGGAAAAAGAAAAAGGCTGTAGCAAGGGGCTGTAGTCAGGGCTCCTCAGGGGCCATCCAGTGGCCCCCAAATTTATCTTGACTACAGGCTCCTGGAGGCCCAGAAGAATGGAGCCTAGTCTGGTCCAGTCCTCATGTCCTTCAGCTCCAGCCAGCCCAACGTCAGTATTGTGCTCCCTTCGGTAATGGCCTTTGTCGGGGTCCTACTGTCCTGTTCTATCCATCCTCTTTCTTACACTTTTCTGAGCATGTATCTGTCCACTGTGCAAACTTTCTGCATCAGGTACACTGATTCCAAGCCAACTTTTGTTGACGTCCAGGTCCCCATCTAGTTTGGCCTTTCTCTCATTTCCCTCTAGCCCTGACCTCTTTGTGGCCTCTGTGCAGCTACCGGTAGGTCAGCTTTCTTTTCTAGCCTTTACTCTGCTTCCCGTGTGGCCTCTTGTTCTCAGTTATTACGTTCTTTCTAGCTCCTCTGTGAGCTGAGCAGCATTCATGCCGGCAAAGCCCTCGAGCTTCTGTAGCTGCTGCCTGGTGTCTCTATCTGTCTCCAAAAAGTTGCATTTACCATACGTTGCTTCTCAGCTGCCTCTGCAGTAAATGGAATGTAGAATCAGAAAGCCTCACAGAATCTTTCACAAAACTGGACTGATTTCTCATCTGGGCCCTGGAGTATTTCTGACATCTCCCACATTTCTAGTTTTCTTTCTTCCCACTCTCTAAGGTCTAAGAGACCTTCCTGATACTTTTCCACATATTCCTTTCCCTCTTTAAGGGGAAGGAATTTGGATCCTAATTAGGCTCAATCTCAGGGCAATGACCTTGGGCACAAGCTTGGACGCTCACTGTTGGAAGGAGGCATGGCTTTCTAGCCAGTGGAGGACAGCTTGCATCACCCTCCGGCATTCCTTAGTATTGAATTGTGAGGCATTATTTCCAATCTGCCCGATTGGATTATGTGTCTGGAAAATGGATTGCATCGGGTCTATGATGGTTTGTGGCTTCTCCAGGTAGGAGAGAGTATGTTGTTTCCAATTGAAAAGGTTCGGGGCTGGTAGACAAAAATTCTTTCACCCCTTAGGCCTGCCCTGCTGCATTATAATAGATGGGTGCCCTTTTCTCCTGCAGGGGCATCTGTAATGCCCTTGTATAGGTTGTTTAGAGATGGAGTAATTAGTCATCTGGGCTTTTCTCTTTTTTTGTTTAAGGGTAGGGACTTTGCCTTCCCTCCTTGGGGAGATGACACTTGGGATTCTTTGTTCTCTGGACTGCATCTTGGTAGGGGCAGATAGATTGGAGTGTAAGGGGAGAGGTATTCTTGCCTCTTCTGGAGGTTTCTGTAGGATTGGTTTATCCTTGATATCTAACTGTTTTTCCTCAGCCCCTATAGTCTAGCTAAACGGATTTTCCCCTATCCCTTACTTTGGTCTCAGCCCCAGCCATGAGAGTTTTGCAAGAGGCTGCCAGACAAGGTGATAAGCACATGGGCTGAGTTTGAGCTACATTTAGCCATGAGTCGATGTTAGGTAACTGGTTGGGACGTCTTTGCTGATGTCCTCTGTCCCACTGACCCCCTATGCACTCGCCCAGCTGTTCTCCTATGACTTGTTCCCTTATCCCAGCCATCCCACATCAAAAGAGGGCCAAGCTACTTCCCAAAGTGTTTTTATCCTGGAGGGCAGTAGCTTTATTCCGTATTTTCCAGTATAGCCTTCCTTAAAGTTCTCTGGCATACATTCTAACGGGGTGGTGTTGACGTTTCTCCTTTCATTCCACTCAAGTGCAGCGCAATTCATTCTCACAATTACTATAAACCTTTTACAATAAACTTTTTAAAGTGTCCTTTTGCTTCTTCTCAGATTGTTACTTTGTAAATTTTACTGACTGCCAACCTTTAAGTAACCGTGGATCAGTGTTCTTATCTTAAACTAGCAGAGCAAAGAGCAAGTTAACCCTACAGTAACAATTTAAGAATTTGCAATGCACAAGAAATGCTTTAAAACACTCTCAGTCAACTCTGATTGGAAACCAGAAATACATTTACCAATTAGTTAAAATGTGTGATGTGTTGTTTCCTGTAAACTGTCTCCTTAGGCCTGGCAGGACTTTGGCCATCCAGCCCCAGGCTGGAGTTGCCCCCGCCTTGAATCCCTTCCCCTGCTCTCTCTCTAATCTCGGTAGCCGTAGCTGTGCCTAGGTCTCTTAGTCCTGTGCTTTTAAGTCCAGCAGCTGGACTAGCCAGCTGCCCAGGCCTCTCTGCAGTTTGGTCCCCGCGGAGCCCAGGTGGTCTCAGATTCACCCGCTCCGCTTTGTTCAGTCACATACAATTCTATGTATTTTTCGCACCCTTTAGACTTGTACACTTTACTTCACTCACACATACACACACATTTACACACTCCCCTTTCCCAGTTGTCTTCATCCAGGTGTCAGACTCCTGAGCTTCTTGGGCCAGTCCTGCATTCTGACACTATGTGTTCACCGCAGGCCACGCTGGCTTTGCGAGTCCTCCTCCTCACCAAGCACCTTCCCTCACATGGCACTCAGGGCTGTAGGTTTCACCTGACTTAGTTCCCCGTGGACTGACCTTGAGCCTCTCCTACAGCAGGCCACTCCCATGCCCTAGCACCCCTACAACTCAGTTCTCCTTGCAGGCCACTCCTGCTCTCAAGAATGCTGGTGTAGTCCCATCTTAGTCCAGGTCAGATTACCAGGTACTCCCCAGGGGGCGGTCAGACTTCCCTTCCATCCTCATGGGATGGGATTTTTCCTTGGGCCCCCTTACCTACCATGAGCCTGTAGCTTGCTGCTGTTCCAGAAGCACCCTGAATCCCCTTAGGTTCTATTTGCACTGACAGGGGAGCGGCCCGTGGGCTGCAGGAGCAGGAGGGCCAATTTCCCCTCTAGCTGAAGTTGCACCAGGTGGCACCAGAGGTCTCCTGGCTCCTGAAGCTCATGGCTTTGCAGGTCTACAGGCAAAGGAGACTGCAGATCTGCCATCTCCTGTACCTCTGTGGTCACCAAAACTGTAGGAGTTTAGATAGGAGAGACTAATGGGGAAAAACAAGGGGATTTTATTTTTAGGTGTACACTGGCTCAGCTGATAAATCCAAATTGGCAGAGCCAAGGACAAAGGACAGGCTCCAGCTTTTATACATTTTATACATTTGGGGATTGGTCTTTGGCATGGAACTGGTGGGCAGACAGGAGGAGAACAAAGGCACTTTGTCAAACTGGACAGTTCTGTGTCTCAGTGACCCTGCTGAGATCACAGGATGTTATAGGAATAGGAGGTTATAAAATTTTACTTATAGGGACAAAAGTTACTGCTTTACTATGGATGGCACTTGTGTGGGTGGCCTGAAGGGCCCCATGAGGTGCTACCTTCCTCCTTGCTTGACTGTGTTAGTAGTGCCCTCTGGGTACACTTCCTTGGCTGTCACTCCTAACTCAGACCACTCTGAAAGGTGGCCTTCCACAAAGATACTAGCTGAGATGGCTTTCATCTCCACTTACACCTTATCACGTCACATCATATCACATCACGTCACATCCCATCCCATCCCATCCCAACCCATCCCATCCCATCCCATCACCTTTGGCTTATTTACTTTCTTTTTGGGGAGGAGTTTGTTTGTTTGTTTTTTATTTTTGTAGAAATGGTCCCATTATATAATTCAGGCTTGCCTTGAGCTCATTGTGTAGCCCAGACTGGCATAGACCTTGTAGTCATCTTCCTGCCTCAGTCTCCCAAGTGCTGGGATTACAGGTGTGTGCCACCATGCTCAGCTTTACCATAGTATAAAAAATTGAGGAAATAAAACTAAAAATACCCAAACTTAAGTTAAACCTCATATGTAATGGATTAGTTTTACAGATAATGATTTTATTACCAATAAAGTTCCCTTTTCATGGATCTAGGGTATCTTCATAATGTCCTCTCACTCTAGTGGCCTGTTGTAGCCTTCTATGACACTTTTCTCTTCACTCTGTTTGTGTATCTCGCTGCTTCCTCAGGCTGATCTCCTCCTGCCCAGCCACCTGTCATATGCCTTTGGCAAACTTCTCTTTCTGCATAGTCACTTGGCAACCCCGTGTCTTCAATGTGACCCACAAGTGGGTCACTCTTCAAATTCTCTCTCCTGCCCTAATATCTCCCAAGTTTCTCACTGTGCATTTCATCTGCCAGCTAGATATCTGTAACATCTGTCAGCATCCATTCTTGTGGAACAAATCACTCCACCAGCTAAAGGTTGTACGTACATGCATGTATAACCTTTAATAATGAGACTGTATTTATAGTTTTATGATTTTTTTATTTAGTAGTCCAGAGTTAGCGATTCCTTTTGCTACTTCAGGCTGTAATTCAGTTAACTAATTTCATTGGTAGACATTCAGATTGCTTCCAGTTTCCTCCCATATCTAATAATATATACAATATATTATAAACATCCTTATATGTAATATTTTTAGGCATCCCTATTATTACCCAGGGATAAATTCCTAGAAAGTGAAATAGCTGAAAGGGAATTTTATAAATCTTCTAGTATTTCCTGCCAGCTTTCCACATTACTGCACACCTGCCCCTCTGCTGTCCTGAATTATGGACTTAGAAATATAAGGAGATACTATGTTATTACACAAAAATGAATAGATTCCAGTTAGATTCATGGTATAAGGTAACCAGGACTGAGACAGTCTTCAAAATGTTTTCAAATTCTCTTTAATGAAACTATGCTGCTGAGCAACGGACAATGTTCTTTGATTGTATCAGTGAGAAAGTGATGTCATCCTTACCTATACCAAATTCCTAAAAGTTTCCCTCCTCACATCTCTGTAGAGTGTCTTTTGGGATGCGTTCAGCAAAGCCCACTCCTCCATGGTACGGTTCACAGCCACATCCTCAAGGTCAATGCCTCCTACAAGATCACACACATGTTTCTTGAAGGAAGGTTGAGACTCACAGCCTGGGTTCTTTCAACTCCTCACATTAAAAAAAAAAGTGAACTGAAAGACAGATGCGATGCATGTCTGTAATCCCAGCACTCAGGAGGCTGAAGCAGGAGGATCACCATGAATTTGAGACTAGTGTAGGCTACTTGAACTGTGAGTTCAAGTCCAACCTAAACTGCACATGGAGAGCCTGTCTCAAAAAAGAAAAGAAAACAAAACAAAAAAGCTGTATGGTTGCTGAATCCTTCAAATATTGACTCTGGGTCTTGGTCATCAAATCCAAGTGCATACCCATTTTTTCAGACAGTAATTCTGATGCTAGATTGCCACTCATTGCTAAAGCAACACCAGAAGCAACACGAGAATAGGAGCACTGGCTCTTCTGCTGGGTCACTGCAAGTGTACCTGAGTGCTGCTCTGTCTTACAGAGGGAGCCTACAAGATCACTGTCCACAAAACACTGGGGAATATCTAATGAATATCTAATGAATGGTTTTCATAGACCATAGGTAAGATCTGTTTTCAGATCTTACTATTTATGGCATTGAGTCCTTCTTTCTTTGATTGTACTCAGACAGTATTTTGAAACTTGAATTCGGTTTCATAAAAAACAATATCAAATAGAAGTTATGAATAATTAAAATGTTAATGGAAAAAGTTTTATTGGAACAAGTCTATGAACACTGTAAATAGGGAAAAGGTGGCAGTTTGTCTTATAGTTCAGTGTCACCAAATAGTCACCTTGCACTCAGATGTGAGAAATTCTAGGGAGATATGGGACAGTAATGAGAGGAAAGAGATGAATAAAATGTATTATATGCATTGAAAACCAATATATCACAAAGTAATTAGATACAAAAAGAAAACTTTAGCCAGGTGTGGTGGTACATTTCTATAATCCCAGCACTTGGGAGGTTGATGCAGGAGGATTGTTGTCTTGGATACTTTTTTCTCTCGTTGTTGAGACAAAATACTGAACACTCAAAATGAAGGAAAGAAAGGTTTATTTAGCTTACAGTTCATGGAGGTCTCAGTCCATACTTGGCTCACAGGCAGAGTGGCACAAGGCAGAGGGCAAACTGTTCAGGGCAGCAGAGCACAGCAAAAACAACCAGCAAAAGGGAGGAATGGCTGCAAGCAGCCTCTTTCTTTCCCTTACCTTGTAAACCGCCCACGCCCACCCAGGGGCGTGTAGCTCTTACATAATCTCCATGCCCTCCTCTTCCACAGGCTCAGGATGTGTACAAAGTAAGCACACTGGCTTCCTGCTGAATCACTCAGCCAAACCCCCAAGTTGACACAATGTATCAACCATAACAATTGTCATAGGAGTTCGAGGCTAGCCTTGGCTACACAGTAAATTCAAAGCTAATCTGAGATACAAAGTGAGATCCTGCCTCAAAGTCCCCCCCAAAAAGGATAACATAAAAAAATTATCATTTATGAAAGAGACCTTTGAGTTGGTAAAAATTTATAGCTGTACAATATAATAAAAATTTAACAAATTTGAATACCTTTTAATTTAAAAAGATCAATAGCTTCCATAATATACATGAAAGAGATTCAAATTCCCCCTTTCATGAGAGTGTACTATCATTAGAGAGAATGTCAAATAGATCTCAGGAAAGGAAGGCAGTTTTCAATGGACCCACGTATACACTGATTCATGATAGAGCTGATGTTATGTGTCTCTGCAGGAAATCAAAATCTGTTTTAGTTGTATTCAGGGAGAAACAGGTGTGTACTTGAAAACCTGGACAGTAGACTCTTTTATGTACAATAGTTAACTTACGTACTGGAACGTCCCCTAAGAGGGGAGAGGTAGCTCTGCTTCCCTTCACTGCCTGGCAATGGCCGTCCCTGGCACTGTCTGAGCCTGAGAAGCACTCAGGGCAAGGGGAAGGGGCCAGGTGCCCAGGATACGAGCCGCTGGAAAGGTGCATCCTCACCGTACAACAGCTCCCTCACCCCACCCTGATGGTGACCACCAAGGTCACAGCAGTGTAAATGCTGGGACCTCAGCATCTCCTAGAAGAAGTGAGGCTCCTGCACTCACAGCTGAGGCCTACCCGGGTACTACCTGTGATCCCAAAGTGATAATAGAGGTGACAGGCACAGAGCAGGACCCAGGACAGAGTGGACAATGTTCAGGGAAAGGGGAGCTGTGAATCCAATTTTATCTCCTGGGTTCCAGTGACACCAGGGCTGGACGGTTCTTTGTGATGGGGGCTGTGCAGTGCCTTGTAGGAGTTACCAGCATCCTAGCTTCTCCCCCGCAGATGCCAGCAGCACCCCACACCCTAGTTGTGGCCGCCAAAACTGTCTCCAGATATTGCCTGATATCTCCTAAGGGGTACAACCATCGCAGCTGGGAACCACTGAGTGAACTCATGTATAGAAATCCCACTTTAATGGGATAAAATGAATTTGTCATATGGACTCTCCCGCACACCTCACCCCTGCAGTAACTGCTGTCTTCAGGTCTTACTGAGGGTCTGCTAATCTGAAAATACTAGGATGGCTCTCCCCTGGCCCCAACCTGGAGGTCCCCAGTCCCTCCACTGACTCCAGGTCCTTCTCTCTGGGTCCAGCCCCATCTAATCAAATCCTACTGTCCAGTCAGCTGTGCCTGGCCCAGCCCAGCCCAGCTCAATTAGAGAATCTCCAGCACCTCATTCATTTCCACCAGTGGTGTCCAGTGTGGATCAATAATTAGCTCCGCTTCCCCTCATTGCCTCTAAAGGGAACTTATCCAAAGAAAGATCACGTTTGCTGTCCACCACTGATTCTCCTTGACTTACTTAGTCATTCAACAAATAGTTCTTGAATTCCCACTAGACTTACAGCCACCAGGCTAGGAGGTGGCATGTAACTCTGACTCTGAGAGCTGTAGCCATGCCCTTGCCAGCAGGTAAACCTGAGGCCACTGGGTTTGAGCCTGCCCACCATGTTCAAGCTCCATGAACTTGGGCATGGTTTTTTTTCTCCTTAGGTTGAATTCCTCCTTTTTAAGATGGGGATAATGGCGGTGCCCACCCCCAAGAGAGGTGGGAATTAGACAACATGAGATGTAAAGACTGTCCAGTGTGCGATACGGTGAGAATGAGCTCACTGTGCTGAGGCGCTGGTCTTTGTTATTATTCAAGGCATCACAGTCTGGTGGGAGAGGCAGACACTTCTTACGCAATACCATAAAATGTGTAAGTGGCCCAGTGAACAGATGCACATTTGTGGGGAAGGGCTGAGGTTCAGGGATGTCTCTGCTGGGGAAAATGGAACTTAAATTCAGACCTGAGCTTCAGCAGGAGGTGGTAGGGACAGTATTGAGGGCGGGGAAAGCCCAGAGCCTGGGTGGGAGCTGAGGGCACCCTGTGTGAATGCAGCAGGGAGGCTGGACAGGCAGGTGGGCCCATCCCAATCCATCCTGCAAGCCACAGCAAGGCGTTTGGACCTGACCAAGTGGCAAGCCCTTGAGAACTTTGTGAGTGTGATCCAGTTTGATTCAGAAGTTCATTCTGGCTGGAGAGGGGCAAAGAAAGGATTGGAGGGGCAAAGGTGGCTGCTGCTACAGTCTCCCAGAGAGAGTTGACAGCGGCCTGGCCTGAGGAGAGCAGAGGAGGAGGAAGCATGATTAGCACAGTCCTGGGTGCCCATGGGTAACCAGCGAGATCTGGAGGGCAGGTGCGTGGGATGGGAAACCAGGTTTGGGGAGGATCAACCAGAGCCCAGAGGGCTTCCTGCAAAGTCCTGTAGCATACAGCCTGGGGCATCTGTGCCCTCAAAGATGAGCGACACCCTATGACACTTCAGGAAACTGAGTAGAAACAAAATAAAAAACCCACTTTTCCCCTTCACAGTACACCCATGGGCAGCCCCGACCTGTGCAAGGGCAGGGGGTGGATGTGAGTGTGAATGTCAGGTCAGAAACCCCTGAGGAGCTCCGGGGAGGCCATCTGTATCCAGGCTGGAGAAATTAGGTGCAGAATCCAGTCAGGCAAGAGGTGAGGGAGCCAGATCAATCCTGCAGCCGGCACCCATGCCAAATCAGCTCAGGCAGGTAAAGCACCGGTGGCAAGCTGTGCCGCCCGCAACTGGAGGTTCCAACCTGGAACCAAAGTGCAGAAGGCCAGCTTGGAGCTCAAAACAGGTATTGGGGGGCAACTACAAGAAAGGCTAAAATCTTTTTCATTTGAATTTTAACTGCATCATTACTTCTCATAAAAATACAAACTTTAAAGGTAAGGCTGAGCTCCCTCAGCACCAAGCTCAGTTGGCCTGAGGTCCTCTCTCGAGTCTTCCCGGAGGCGCTCGCTCAACAGCCTCCTGAGTGTGCTCCAAAACCCTGTGTCTGCTGATTTGCTGTGCATGTATGTGCCCAAAGGAAGTGCATGATAGTATTGTTCTGCAGGGAGTTTGCTTTGCTTGCTTATCATTGTCTCAGTGAATACATGGGTTCTCCACCTGCAATTCGCTTTGCTTCGTTCCATACAAGGTCTAGAGGTGAAGCCCAGCCTCGCTAATGGCAGTATGCTGTGATATATTATAATCTACGGCTAATCTGGCCATTCCTGCTTCAGGGACACTTGGGACAATGGATGCAGAAGTATCTTCAGAAGCCTCAAGCTAAGATCTGGAAGCTGGGAGGGGCCTGGAAGCCGGAGGAGACTCAGAGAAATCTCCAGCCTCCACAGTGAGGGCCACATTTTGGGGAAGAGGGAAAGCGGATCACTGGAAGGAGTTGCATTGAAGGGGAAGGACTTCCGGTCTGGTCCATTTCAGACTTGACCAATACCGTGCATGGAGGAAGTGAGAGAAGGTCCTCACTTTGGGGCGCAATGTCAACCCATGCGGGGCCAAACCTGATTTCTGAGCTGCAGCAGACACCCCAGGAACATGGAGGTGCACAGGAGGGGTAACAGCTCTTGAAAAGTCTGCAGGGCTCTCATGACCTCCTCGCCCACCGGCACACACTCCTCTCACCATTTGCACAGCGTGGTTTCTGTGCCGGACCCTCTTCCAGAGTGTGCATAGCTGGCTGGCTCTTTAGGCACGTAGCAGGTGACAAGGTCAGAGCTGGGACAGGCAAGTGACTGGGGTGGGGCAGCACGGACCCCAGACTGGCCTTATAGGAAGGGAGGTTAGGTAGTCACCACCCTCACCTCTGAGGACTCCACACTAATGTTCCACAGTGTGTTCAAAACCCTCTCCTTTATCCTCTTTTTCAAAACTAAACCACCTGCCAACGCCACCAGCCTGAAACTCCACCCTATTACGAGTAAAGGACTCAACATCCAGGTAGCACCAGGGCTGCTGTAGGGCTAGAAGGTCCTAGGCTGGGCTGCTGCTTTCTTTCTAGCTCAGGACTTTGGTTTCTCTTCAGATCGTATAAATCTTTCTAGCTCAGGCCCTGACTTTGATCATCACTGTGGGGCAGAGACAAGGGACTCGGCCTATCAAGAGCATGTCATACATGGGAGCCTGCCCATGCCCTGCCTCCCCCACCTCCAGGGGAGGACCAGGCCCAACATGAGGGGCACACATGCTGTTCAGCTGGGCCCGGTAAGATGTGCCTCATGCTTACTGCCAGCATCACAGGTCACCACATGAAGCCTCAACTTTAACATTCACAAAGTGGGAATAATAATAGCCCTTGGGCCACAGACTGTTGCAAACCCTGATGTAGACGCTGCAGGAGGCACCAATAAAAAGGAGGTGCTAATAATCACAGTGGAAATAGTTACCCATGGTGAAGATTATCAGCGTCGGCACCTGCACTGTGGCCCTCTTGTCTCAGGAAGGCCCTCGCTTCCTGCAGACTGAAGCTCGCTGCCCTGACCAGGTTCCAGGTTCACTGACAGCTGGTGTCCTGGGGCTGCAGGCACCCAAGCTCGCCTCAGACCCTTACTTCTGTCTTCCCGAAGTCACCCACCTCTGGGGACCTCGGCCCAGTGGCAGATCAAGCTCAGCCTAACTCATCCTCTGTCCCAGACCCCAGGAGAGGGAACTGAGGGAGGAGCGTGGGGCAACAGGTCCCAGCCCAAGCTTTGCATAACCCAGGAGGTGACCGGGGCGGCAGCCAGGGCCTGCAGGTGGGAATCCCAGGGAAGCCAAGCAAGGAGGCAGAGCCCCGGGGCCCCACCTTAGCTGATTTTAGGTCGGCGGGGCTCAGCCTGCTCCCCGCGCCCCATCCTTGGCTTCCTCCTCCCTGAGGCCGCACACCAGCACCTTGGGTACAGTTTTGTTCCTCCAGTAAATGTCGGCCCCGGAGCCTTCCCACCTCCTCACAAACAGCTAGAGGATTCCTAAAACCCTCCAGGTGGTCCCATCCGGCTGCTGGGACGCTGGGTGTGGCCAGGCATGGCATCAGGTGTCTTTAGGAATCCCAGGTCAGAGCTCAGGCCACGCCCCAGTACCGCCCCTTCACCTAGCATCTGGGGAAACTGAGTCCTAACCGTGCAAGGGACCGCAGGCCTCTGATTCTCGTCCTTCAACCAAAATGAACTTGCCTGCATTCCTGCCCGGTCGCTCAGCCTGCGGGAACCACTGCTAGGAGGAAGCCCTAATGGCCTTGCCCCATGGGAATCACCGGGGCGGGCTCCAACTACGAAGACCCTAGGAAAGCTGGATCGGCCATGTGCCGCCACCTGACAACAGCTAGGACAGCGCAGTGGCCCCGGGCGATCTCTCCTGGCCTGGCTCTTAGCGCCTGGCTGATCTTTGAGCGCTAAACTGCGACGCTCAGCTGCCCCGGGGGCCGGGCCCTTCACGCGGTCGCCCAGCGCCCCCTGCAGGCCGCTCGGGAGGCTGCCCAGCCCGGCAGGGTCCCGCACCACCAGGCGCCGGAGCCCGGCTGGAGCCCCGCCCCCTCCCCGGGTCCAAGGAGCACAGCCATCCGCACCGAGGGGGTCTCCACCCGAACCACAACTTGGAACCCGGGGGCTAGGACATGCTGGTCGCCTTTGTGCGCGCCGCTGCGAGCGTGGACGGGCTGACAGTGAGGCGTCCTCCCGCTGGGGCCTCCCTTTTTCCGCCGTGTGCAAGGGGCCTCACCCCAGGACCGACTTGGACTCTGGGCGGCTCAGCCAGCCTTGCGCTTGTCTAACCTGGGACAGTTCACCCCCTCCCATGGCCCTTGGCTCCTCTGCGAGCGTGGAGGATCTGCTCTGGTCGGACGCTTTTCCACCGAAGGTCGCTCCAGACTCTGCGCGGTGCACCGGGTGTGTCTGTCTCTCTGCTGCGGAGGCCAGGACAGACTTCCCTCCGCACCCCCGAGAGCACCTCCTCGCTTTTCTGCCTTCCTGACTCTGTGTCAGAGCCGTCTGGAGGAGGGCAAGGTCCACACCTGGAAGGACCATGTGTCCCCCTTCACGTCCTGTACCATCCCACCCTAGATCTGAGAGTTCCGCAGCCAGCGCGGGCTGCGAGTTCCCGGAACGCACCTCACTAGCTCACTCACCGGCGCCCCGCGGGAGGCCAGCACTCCCCGCCCAGTGGGCACGCGGGCACTGGTGACCGCTCCGCGCCTCCTGCACCGCGCATCCGCCCGTCTCGCTCTGGGATCCTAGCCCCGGCTTACTGCCGTTACTTCCCCTGCCTCCCGCACCACATTACGCTGTAATTCCACATTCGTGTTCCAGGTCCTCGTCTGTCTTTCCCTCTGAATCGTGAACTCCTCGAGGGCTGTCTTCATCTCCAAATAACTCAGGTGGCTGCTGGGATCTCCCAGTCCACTGAGCTCTGGTTGAGATGAGTTTTGTGGCGGGGCACAGCTAATTGCGTAGCCAATCACCATTTTCCCAATCTTCCTCAAGGACAAGACCCCAGTTTCTTCAGGGAGACGATGTGCCCAGATAATACAGGCTCCTTCCCAGACTCTTTTGCAGCTAAGTGTGACCTCCACCTGGCAGAAGTCACTGGATGGAGTTCTCAGGGAAGCTTTGCGAAAGAGGACAGATTCACTTATCTGGTCTTTTATTTTTTCCCTTTTCCCAACACTGGAACACAGGCAAGATGTCTGGAGGAGCAGCAGCCGTAAGCAACCAAGAGGACAAAAGCCAAGTACTAAAGTAAAGCAGAAAGAACCTGGGTCCCTGGCAACAACTTTAGGACACTATAACGGCCAGTTGCTTGTTTGGAGGTTTTTTGCACCACTTGTGGCCAAATGCGATCATAACTGAGGCAAGTACTCTTTCCTCATCAGGAGACGTTCAAAGCTTTCCCCTACAATGCAACAGCCAGTTCCTACTTGCAAGTTCCCAGCGTGTTCAAATCCCTGTGGTCAACACTCACATTAAGATCTGGAGACAGAACCAGCCTTTCTTTTTCACATTTTTTTTTGGAGGATCTCACTATGTAGCTAGGGATAAAACAATCCTTTATGATTCTATAATGGCAAATACACATCATACATCTGTCAAAGAGCATAGAACATACAGCTAGCATGAGCCCTGACGTGAACTGTGCACCTGGGCTGGTAGTGACACATTGCTGGAGGTTCAGGGATTGTAACAGAGGTAGCCTCTGGTGAGGGACAAAGATGCAGTTCTGCAGAGAGGACAAAGGTCCCGTATTCAAACCTGAACTTTCACTGGCAAACAGTGGGATCCTGAAGCCTGAAATGAGAACATTTGGATAAACAAGCCTGAGATTTTTAAACCCCAGGTACCCTGAATCATTAAAGCTGGAAGAAGTTCACTCTTGTCAGACAAGAGCAGTCTCCCCGATACCTGGCAACCATGCAGAAGCTCACCGAGATGGGTATCTCCCATGATGATGCTGGGCCTTCTCAGTTCTTTCCTCATCCTCACTTGATGCCTCAGCTAGCAGCTGGGGACAGGACTGGGCACAGTCCAGGCGCCATGACCCAGTCCCCCCCTGGAAAGCAGCAGCTCTTACAAATCAAAGCAGTGTCAGCACTTGGCTGGTGAACAGCTGTAAGAAATGTGGCACAGGAGTGGAGTGGATCTTGAGAGTTTAGGCTGAGTACAGCTGGCTAAAGATAATACAAGGTCCCTGATATTTATGGACCTCCTGGGCCTCTGCATCATGCTGTAACCAGACCTCAGTTGCTACTTAGGGCCTCTTCCAGGCTGGACTTGCGTAGGCCTATGATCTGGGAGCTGGAGACCCTGGGATGGGTAGTAGAGTATCAGGGAAAGGGTAGAACTCTTAGGAATGGGGGGAATGTTAGAATGGATGTATTTCATGAAATCACCGAGTTCACTTTGTCTCGCCATAAAAATCAGGATGCACCTCCTCCACAGGGCAACTAAAATTAATCACCTAGAGCTAAAAGTTCTGAGTGAAGCTACTGTATGAAGCTGAGCTGATGAATTTGCAAGGTAAAATAGCCAAAAGTTTCAATGTCACACTGGGCTTAACCTAAGCAGACTTTGAGGTTACAGAGGAAATCATCTATTTTGCCACCTGTAAATTACACATGGTTTTAATGGGTATCAGAGAATGATCACCCCAATTAATTACAGCTCTTCTTCAAAACTATTTAAGAAAACTATTTAAGCAATATTAATTGCCCATTTGTTTTCCTTTGTGTTGTACAGGATTTAGAGTATTCCACATGCATTACTTCAAATCCCATTACTTACCCCATGTTCTCCTTAGGAAAAGTTTACTATTTTCAAGCTGAGCATGGTGGCACACACCTATAAGTAATTCCGGCACCCCTGGAGGGTGAAGCAGGAAGATTGCAAACTGGAACCCAGCCTGGGCAGCTTAGCAAGTTGGCAAAATCTGATCTCAAATTTTAAGAGCTTAGTGTGACACCCCTAGGTTCAATTTCCAACTCCCCCCACACACACACACAAAGTGTATTTTCAAAAAACTACTCAATATACCATTTAGAAAATGAAGATTTGTAAAGATTCACTCATTTACAGGTACTGGAACAGGACTTAACCATTAGGGATCTGAAACATGTTTCCCAAAAAACACATATGATGTTTAGTTTTGGGTTTTGATCCCCGGGCCTTCTTAAGCTACGTCTCCAGGTTTTTTTCTTTTTAAAAACAGGGTCTCACAGTTAAAAAGTTGCCCATTCTGGGCTCAAATTTATGCTCCTCCTGCCTCAACCTCCCAGAACATTACCACTGTCCTAACTGACAAGGGATGTTCTTTAACCTTGAATCTAATTTTAGCCAGAATTTCCCACCCTTACTATTAATAAAAAGCAGATTAAATTATCACTTTAGTAACAAAAAAACAAAAAAAGTCAGCCTCAAAAAATATCCAAACTGGAGCACAGCATGGTGAAGCATGCCTATAATCCCAGCACTTGGGGAGGCTGAGGCAGGATTGCAAATTTGAAGAAATCCCTGGCTACCTATAAGACTTTAAAAAAAAAGACCAGATTTAATCAGAGGAAAAATGTATTCACCCAAGCAAGAATGGATATTTCACCATGAATTTCAGTATCACTTTTTGTAACATATGTTGTCCTCAGACCATGCTTCTTCCTCAAGTGTCTACAGCATACTTGATATGTACATATTAATCATCACACAGAAGAGCCACTGTCCTCCCACATCCAAGTCCCTGCCTGTTTTCCGGTGCTTTCTGTTCAATCACCCCACAGGTAGGAAGAGCCAGGGAAATGCCAGGCCTTGAACTGGACGGCGGGACAATGTGCTGAACCAACAGGCACCACACAACTCTGCTTCTCCAACAGTGCTCTTCATTTCAATTCTTTCGGTATAAATGAGTATCACAGGGCATACACACACAAAATTCTCCCAGGACTAAATAAATACAAACTCTCAATAGCTTCCTAGAAGGACTTGATCATTGGCCCGATCCTCACATCCTTAACTTGAAAGTCTGAATTGTCAGATACCTCTACAGTGTGTTCTTGTAGCTAACCAATAGCAGCATCAGAGAAATGCAGAGACAAGAGCTGGAAAAGACAGTGAAGAGTGAGGCATGTTCTTGGTATAATATGTTCTTCCTCAATTCCCAGGACGAATAACTGCTTAAATACCAGAGTTGTAAGTGTACAAAAATACATAAAAGAGCATTATAAAAATAGGAGAAATTTCTCTGCTGTTAATATTAAAAACAGCAAGATCTATAAAACACAGCCTCAGGGTCCTAGATTTGGAACCGAGGAAGCTTGTTCTAGGCGGCCAGTGTAGGGTGTTGCTGTGGGCCACGACCCTGCAGAAGATGGCTGATAATACAAGTGCTGCAGGCGGCTGGGGATATAGCTCAGTGGAATAAGCGCTTGCCTAGCAAGCACAGGGTCCTGAGTTCAATCCCCAGTACCGCCAAAAAAAATAAAAATAAAATAAAATAAAACTACAAGTGCTGCAGCACACAGTTGAGAGATCAACACAAATGACACTTCTGCTTCAGAGGCCGTAAATTCCCTCTTTTTTTCAGCCTGTAACAGAAAAACCAGCATTTCGCATTGAGTTACACCACTTAGTGACACATTCATCACCAACCAGGAGAGACTGGAAAATTGCTGTTTTCTTGGGAAGCTGAGGTGGGAAAGTGGCAAGATCAGGGCTGGCCTGCGCTGCACGGCCCTGTCTCAAAACCAGACAGGGAGAACGTAAGTCGTTGCAGAGAGCAGAACTCCCCATCCTTACTTGGTTCAACAGTTTCCCAAATTGGCTGAGGAATCCAAATGTTTGAAAAGGTGTGGCAGCACGTGCCTATAATCCCAGCAAACTGGGGAGGCTGAGACAGGAGGAGTTCGAGGTCAGCCCCAACTACACAGCAAGACCCTGTCTAAAAAAGAAAGTTGTAGAGATATTTGTAAGGAAGGGACTTACTGAAGTAGAGAAAAGGAAGATGCTCCCAAGTATGGATTTATAGAGGAGGACAGACATGAGTCCTCTCTACCTTGAACGCTCACGCTTGGTCTATGTGTTTAGCGAACACTGTCTCCTACACCAGGCCAGGAGGAAAGAACCCCATAGAACCGGCATCCTCAGCCCCACTCTGCGGCTATATGTTCAGGTTCAGGAAGCTTCAGGATCACTGGTGGAACACAACACAGCCACCAGTCTCCTGTCCCCATCCCTGCAGCTCTGATGGCCCCGACAGCCCTGCGAGTGGCCCAGCACTGTTGGTGCTGAGAGCACCCTGTGAGCAGGGCCTACATATTCTGGGGGGGTGCGTGTGCCCCTGAGAACAAGGTGCGACCGGCTGGGAGGAGCAGCAGGTGCAGCCCTGGAGGACGAATTCGCTTGCTTTGGGCGTCAGGCTCCTTTCCTTGTGATGGCTGAGACCTGGCTCTCATCTCTTCCACCTTGGGGCACTGTGAAGAAAGACAGGACACGTCAACTCCTCCCCAATGAGCACTGCTAAGCCACAGGCTCGCAGAAGTGGAGCTCAGCACTGCTCTCCAGCGTGGCGAAGGCACCGAGGGTAAATCTCCAGACAGGCACCTACTCCTGCGTGGTCCACTGTTGGGACCAGAAGGGCCTCGGCAGTCATCCTGGGATCTTCTCTTTTTTGTTTTTTATTTTATTTTATTTTAAAGACAAAAGAATGGGGACATATGAATGAGAATAAGCCATAAACAATACAGAAAATACAAAATTATACAGAATATAGTAGGGAATTAGCACTGGATGTTGTATTACATAATGTTATCTTCATATTAGTTAACACAAAAACATTAAAGAAAATACCAAATTATAGAGAAGATAGTAAGGAATTTGCACTGGATGCTGTATAATATAAAGTTATCTTCACTTCTGTTAATACAAAAACAATTGAGGAAATACAGAATTATAGAGAACATAGAAGGGAATTAGCTCTGGACGCTGTCCTACATAATGTTACCTTCACCTTTGTTACTCAGTTACCCAGATGATGGCCCATTTGATCAGGTTTTTCTCCTCCCTCATCTCCGTTGCCCTACCGCTCAATCAGTCATCTTCCCTGTGATAATAACTGTACTCCTGGGTCTATATACACCCCTAGACTCTTGCCCTGGGAAGACATATAGCTGCCTCAGACTATACTATAACATACATGGGTGTACACAAACTGCCATGGTCGGAGGTGGAAAAGCACACATGCTCACAGCGGACCACCCAGCTCCACCCCATCACCACGCTATGGGTGGGGGCGGGTCCGGTCCATGAGGTGCCCTCAGCGGGGCCCACAGCAGAGCAGCTGCAGGGCCCACAGCGGAGCAGCCGCAGGGCCCACAGCGGAGCAGCCGTGGGGCCCACTGCAGAGCAGCTGCAGGGTCATGCAAGGTTCATATGTGCAAGCTGTAAGGAGACCCTCTTGGTGCTCACATTAATAGTTTGGGGTGAGTCCTGAAGACCATGGATTCATCCCATTGTTGCCAGGAACAGGCGGTGCTTGCTCAAGTCGCGGAGACTCAAGGTGCTCCCAGAGAGAGTTCAGGGTGGGAGCTGAGCCCCGGCAACCCAGCTTATGCTTCCTGCCTGATGCTGGAGTGAGAAAGGCGTGGAGCCACGTGATCCACCTCCATCTACATCTCCCTCCTGTTGCGGTGCTGGAGTGCCCGTCCGCTCCTCGGCCGGATCCCTGGGATCCGCCTCGGCTCACCACTGAGGTTCCCCACTGCTCTCTGCCGGTAGCTGCTCACCCAGCTGAGAGGCAGGGGCCACCGCCTCGAGGCAGGCGCAGAGCCGGGCGTGGTACGCTGTGTACTAGTTGCATTGATTCTCTCCAGGCACTGATTAGGAAGGTTGCCGCAGGGTGGGGACTCTGCCCCAGTGGCTGTCACAACCTCTCATTCTCACACTGGGTTCGACAACTGCTACTGACCGCCATTGCCTCCTTTCCTGGCTGCGCCCTCCTCTCTCCAGCCCTGGACCAGCTCTCGGAACTCCACTCTCCCCTGGCCAAGTCGGAGGCTTCTGTGAGGGTGGGCCTCTAAAGCTGAAGCTGCGAATGCTGGAACAAGGGCACGGGCCATGGGTGTGCTTGGAGCGGTGACTTCCTCCTTCTCCTCTCCCTCTGACTGCGCCATGGCGGATCTCCGATCCTTTCCTCCAGCAGAGGTTTTGCTTAGTCTTTCCGAGGACTTCAATTCCCATTTCAGATCCTTCCTGGGTTCAGGATCCCCACCTCTTTCCCTTCTGTCCTTTGTCTGAGGGGCATTCCTCCGGAAGGTTCTCTCTGTTGCCTACCCAGTCACAATCTTGAAGTTCTCTTGTAAAATTTATTTAGTTATTTGTTACTTTCTAATGAATTGACCATTACATTTCTAAAGTTCTGAAATGGCCAACAGACCATAGAAAGATACCACTTTAGGCTCCTGCTTGAAACTAACAGCTACAGAAAACTGCTGGCCTTGATTCAGGGCCATCTGGGATCTTCTCTTGTGAGTGCTCCAGGAGCTGGCGGCCAGGGCCAGAGCACGGCCTCTGAGGGCACTCACACTCTTCCCCTAGGAACCCTGGACCTCTGCTTCTGTGACTGCCCCCCTTCTATTGTAGTTCCCAGTGCTCCAGTGACCTCTGGCTCTGTCCTGAACCCTGTCCTGCACACTGAGAACAGGGGCTCTGCACTGAGGAGCCCAGCAAAACATGGGGGCTCCCTCGTATAGGGACAGGCCCCAGGCTGTACTGGCACCATGAGATTGGCCTCAGCATCTTCAGAAGTCAGGAAGAGCTGGGCATGGTGGCACATGCCTGTAATCCAAGCACTTGGGATGCTGAGGCAGGAGGATCAACGTGAGTTCAAGGCCAGCCTGAGCTACATAGTGAGATCCAGTCTCAAAAAACCAAAACAAACACCACCACCCCCTCAAAAAAAAAGAAGTGCCGTACTTGTGGAGCTGAAAGCCTGACACCCCTCCTCCTGAGCAAGCAGATAGTTAGCATCACCCTCCCTGTGTCTCTAGCTTGGTCAGTTCAGACTGCAGGCCATCCCTTTGCGCAGGGGCTGCTTGTGAAGAACTTTGTCTTCGATTACTGAAAAAGGGCAAGAGGATGCCATGGTTACATGTACATCTAACAACAAGAAAAATGTAGGCCTGGGGAAACCAGCTATTCCCTTGGTGAGTTACGACACAGGCAAGGGTGTTCTGTTCCCCAGAACGAGCAACTGAGAAGCAGGCGCCCCTCTAAGAGCTCACTCTCCTGCCCGGCAATTGCTGCTTGAGGACATCAAAGTTAGTAAAGCAAACAGCCTTGTCCGCCACCCCTTGTCTGATGGACTTCTCCCTAAAGCCAAGAGAAAAGGCCATGGCTACGCTCAGATACAACTGCATCATAAACACACGTATATCATATTTCGCATTACCTCAAGATTCTACTGTTTTATCCAAACTCCCGCCCACAAAAGCCGGGTACAGTAACATATGCCTGTCATCTCCGCAGTTAGGAGGATGAGGCAGGAGGATTTTGAGGTTGAGGCCAGTCTGGACTACAGAGCTAGATCCTCCTTCAAACCCAAGGGGAAGAATAGAATGACAGTAAGTTAAGGATCACGAAAGTGACCAGAACTTTCTGTACATGCCAAGGCACTGCGCCCTCCTCTCAGCTGCCCTCCCACCTTCAAACAGAGCTGCTATTTTTAACTATTTCTAAACACTGCCCTCTAAACTGAATTTTCAATGAAAAGGTTTTTTCCATGATTGTCTTTTATTTTCCCATTCATTGACTCCATGATCTAAGGAAAGAAACTTAGAAACTCGACAGGCTAGTCTCTTCTTTCCAGAAAAAGGCTTTAGGTAGCTAAATCTTGAGTAATTTTCAGGGTCAGATTTTGATACAGGCTTTTCATCTTGAACAGCAGAGACACAAGGGTCTCACTAAGTTGTTAAGTTGCCCAGGCTGGACTCAAATTTTCTATTCTCCTGCCTCAGTCTCAATAGTGCCCCACTGTGCCTGGTGTAGAGTTACTTTTTCAAGTAGAAGCTAGATATACTATAAGTACATTGTGGATCGGAGTTAGATGAAACCTAACTAAGTGAACAGAAGCCTATTTAAGCAGATTTAGTCCCAATTTAGCAGATTCACAACGTAGACAGTTAAACTTGCTACTAAAAAAAATTTATACTCAACATCCAGTTATCTTCAAACCTGACACTGATGTATCATCAAAATGGCAGCAAGGCCAGGTCCCCTGGCCGAGTTTTCCAAGTGTGTTTGCTCCTGTGTACACCGTTTTTCACCTGGACCATGTTCGTTTCAATCTGTCCATCAGAGGCTACTTCCCGGTCAGTCAGCATGTACTTCTTAAACTTAGCCAGCTCCTCTTTACTGGGAACAGGCATTGCGAGGGTGCCGGGCCTCCTTGGCTGTATCAGCCTTTCACTATGCAGGTTTGAGTTGGGCCTCAGATCCGCCCGACCCGCCCGTCTCTCCCCCCCGCACAGCGGGATCCTCTGTGTTGGTCACAGCTGGGTGGTACACTCTCCTGAGGTTGGAGGAGGCACTGACAAACAAGCACAGCCCAGAATTAATGGAAAGGTATGATTAGAAATGCAGCAGGAGTGGCTACATTAGCAGATCAGAACAAAACTTTTCCAAAGCTAAATGTTACTTACAAAGTTAAAACATTCTTTTCCAGCTTACATACAGAAGCAACACACCTCTTTTCACACCCGCTGTATAACACACATTCCCCCTGGGAGTCCCCTTTCCACCGCAGGATGAAAGGAGACCTTCTGATCATTCTAGTGCTGCAGTTTAGGTGGGGTACAGCCACGAATCATTGGCTTTGCATTTTTGATCAATAATCAGTATTTATTGTATCAGCTCAACTGATACAAAACACAGCCAGTATAATTTGCCACTAAAGATGCTGCTGCAGTGCAGGGAAGAAACTGCATTGCTGACATGGTCTGAAGATGATGGAAAGAAGTCTGGCCCTTGGAATGGACCATTTAGCAGAGGTGGGTGTGCTTGAGTGCAGTAGGCAATAATCCATTCTGAAACGGGCTTTGGGGAGCCGCCTTCTAGCATTCAGAACAGAAGTGCTAGTATGTCTTTCCTCATCTCAGAATACAATTCAATCCACCCGGTTACTTTCCAAACAACAAACTTGGACACATCGATACTAACCTTAGGTAAGTTCTGCTGCACTTCTAAGAGGATTTTGATTTCCAGGAAGAAGCTCCAGTGCCTCTAGTAAACCCTCTTAACTATCTCCAGGCCAAGTTAGGCATTTCCTTACTCCCGGCCAGGGAAAACCAGGCCTTGAACAGTTTTCAGTCTACATATGGCCTCAAAATAAGGGGACTGACTAGAGTTGATCAGAAGGACCTTTCACCACCATTTGCTCCCTAAAAACATGTAAGGCAAAATTTGCAAACTAAGAACAAGGTTTCAGAAGCATCTGTTGATAAATGCTGTGGGATTCACCACTATGTCAGTAATAAGTAATCAGGGCCTAAGTTAAAATCTAAAAATCATAGAAAAAGCGAATTTTCTCTCTAAAATTTCATCCAAATTCCTACCTCCTTCCCAGAAATGAGATCTTATTAAATAAGCTCCTCACTGAAAGACTAACTTCAAACAAATATCCTTTTCCCCTAAAACTACAGCCTAACACTTTAATTTCTTAGGTGAGTTTCAGAGAAAGAGAAAATGGTCCAAGAATGTCCCCTAGCCTCTGACTGTCCGATGAGGCTGAGCAATGCCCAGCACTGTTCTGCTCCCAGCGCACACACGGGGCTTCCTGAGTCTGCACTCTTCTGGCGTGATTCGTAAGCCAAACCCACACCCAAGGAACACTCACCGAGTATCAGCTACATTTGAGGACCCAAATGGGCACTTTTCCATTATTGCACATGAGCATTAATGTCACGAGATTTTTAAAAATCATATGGGAGAAATATTTCTAATAATAAGAAAATAATCTTGGGGTGGAAGATGAGGCCAGTAAATGACCAAGTGACCACCAAGGAGCAGCTGGCACAGGTGCAGGGAGGAGCCCGCTGTGAGACCAGCCCTGATCGCCAGCACAGATACCACTGCAGGACTCCAACGCAAACCTGGCATTCCAGACTCTTGGCTTTGTTTCTTGGTTGTTTTATTTGCAACTTCAAAAGTTTTTCTTGTTTATTCTTTTATCTAACAGCATGACCCATAGTTTTGGTTTCATTGTCTGAAATAAAAGCATTATCTTAAAATAAAAGTGTGCAGAGCAAGCTTTACTCCAATTGCAAGAGAACCAGATGGAACCCACTCTTATCAGGAGACACGAGACAAATGTAGCTTTCAGCAAACATCACCCTGAGAAGCAAGCTGTAAGGGGAAAACAAGCTCCAAAAGGATTCCCGAGTTTGATTCTCACATACAAGAGACATTCACAGCTTCCCTCCTTCTTTGCTCTCGTCTCTTCTTTCTGAAATGGGGTCTCGCTATGTAGTCCAGGTCATGCTTGATCTCTCTATGTAGCCCAGGCTGCCTTCAAACTCATGATCCTCCTGCCTCAGCCTCCTGAGTTCTGAGATTCGAGGTGTGTGCCCAGCTTCAAGCCTTCTTTCTAATACTGAAAAAGGCTTTCATTCTGCACTACAGTATCCTCTTCTCAACGCTTACAGGTAACTAACATCCTTCCAAAGGCAAAAGCAGAAAGGAGCTCTTGATCAGAGATCAGCCCAGCCGGCCAACAGGGAAATCCCAGGGACACCATTCCTAACCTGGACAGGTAAACTCCATGCCCATCATTTGTGGCAGGCAATGTCCTTGCTGCAAGCTCCCCATCATCCGCTTATCCTTGCGCAAACTTTCGTCCAGAGGCGTGGGTGGAAAATTCTGTAGACACATGAGGCTTCGGGATCCAATCACACTGTCTTGGTTACCCAACACCCAAAATGAAGGAAGGGAAGCTTTATTTACCTTACAGGCTGTGGAGGTTTCAGTTCATACTTGGCTGGTTCTGAGGCAGAGTGGCACACGGCAGAGGGCAAACATTCAGGGCAGCAGAACACAGCAAAAAGAAGCAGAGCAAAAGGGAGGAATGGCCGCCCAGCAATCTCTTTCCCTACCTTACGTTGTAAACAGCCTACCCCCACCCAGGGGGTGTGTAGCTCTTACACAATCTTCATGCCCTCCTCTTCCACAGGCTCAGGATGTATACAAAGTAAGCACGCTGGCTTCCTGCTGAGTCACTCAGCCAAACCTCTCGACTCCCCAAGTTGACACAATGTATCAACCATGACACACACAAAATGAGAAGGTTACACAGGAGAGAGAGAGCTTAAACAAGCTTAAAGTGCAATCAGAGCCCCAGGGCAATGAGTCATGGCATTTGTAGTTACCATAATCTTACTGCCTGGTTTAAACTTTTTTTGCATTTGGTTCTTGAAAAGAAGGCATGTAAATAGTTGCCTTATATAAAGATTTTTCAAAACTTAGAGCCAGACCAATCAGTGGGTAGAAGCTACAGCGCTACATCCTACCATCTCCAACCAGGCCTCCCGGGATTTGGTTTATTTGCCTCCCGGGCAATAAGCCACCTGTAGCTGTTTGTAGCTCTGGGGGCCTCCTCCACCTCCTTGCGGCTCAGCCTGGGCAACTAAGCGAGACTCTGGCTCAAAATAAGGAAGGCTGGGGACATAGCTAAGTGTGAAGGCCGTGGGTTCACTCCTCAGTACTGAAAAGAGGAAAAAGAGGAAGAGGAGGAGGAGCGGGAAGAAAGAACAAGAAAAGCCAAGCTGGGTTGGTGGTGAACAACTGTGCTCCCAGCACCTGGACTAGCAGTCCACCACTTTAGCCACTCAGTCACCTGTCAGGATTAATTCCAGCATTTGGGAGGCTGAAGCAGGAGGACTGCCATGAGTTCAAAGCCAACCTGGGCTACACGGTGAGACACTGTTTCAAAAAACCAAAAAGCAAAATGAAAAAGTTGAAGGAGGAGTAGGGAGTTGTTGACGCAAATGTGCATGTCAGCCTTATTTCTCACTTGAAGCTCCACATTCATTCACTCAACAAACACTGTGTCTCAATTTACAAGACCAATATAAACTCAGAGCTATGAAAAGCATTTTCTGCTCAAGATGTTGAATGGAAACAGATACATTAAACATGAGAAAACATTTAAAATATAGGAAACCGTGGAGGGGGATGGTCTATAGATTACCAAGTCATATGACTTTGATTCTGGAGGAAGTCTAGCAAAAGCTTTAGTGAAAGGAAGTGGTAGCAGGACCTGTGTCCCTATGGAAAGCTGCTGAGACACGGTGGAGAACTGCGAACTACGTCAAGTCTCTTTCCTGTGATGATTAAGCTGCGTTGTCCTCGCTAATCCTGTTACTGATTCCTCCCATTTGCCCTGTTGCTGCTTTTTGTTTGGATCCCAGTAAAAGGTGAAGGAAATTGTAACTGAGGCCTCAGCCTCAATTACAGCCGAGGGGCTGCAGCCTTTGTCTCTTCATCACTGGCCGCATTCTGAGGACCTGTCACCCCCGACGGAAACTGACCGTACACCGACAGGTAACCACAAGAAAACAGTCCCGAAGTTCCAGGAAGGAGTATTAACCGCAGCTAACTTATCGCCTGTCTTACTATTTTTCTAAGTGGGGTAAAGAAGTGAAATGTAACCACACCTTGTTTAGCAATACAAAAATTGATAAATGCATTGTTATGAATAATGTTCCCTTCATGTGAGCTCTTCAAAATAAGAAGCAAACCAGGTGTCTGATTTTTTGTTCAATCACTGCAGGCCATTTATAGGTCTTGTTTGGGGCAGGGAAGAGGCTTTTGTTCCCTTTGAAGGTCATACAGTCAGTGTATTAACAATTATGTACATTCTAACTTGATTGTTCTAAATTTTATCTTCAGCTGTACTGTAAGTAGGGTACTGCAGAGTAGCCTCCATGTATGTTTATTATTTTTCTGTAGTATTTAAGAGTTGCTTAAAAGTATACAAAATGTAGTTACTAAAATAGGTAATTTTATCCAACTGCCCCTCAAAGGATTCCTATCAAGAACATTTAAAGAATTTTTAAAAATCAGACCCCCAAAATTCAAAGACCCAATCAAAAAATGGGCATCTGAGATGAATACACACTTCTCAGATAAAGAAATACAAATGGCAAATAAACACATGAAAAAATGTTCAACGTCATTACTCATTCGAGAAATGCAAATTAAAACAACACTGAGATTCCATCTCACCCCAGAAAAAATGGCTGTCATCAAGAAATCAACCAATAATAAATGCTGGAGGGGCTGTAGGGAGAAAGGAACACTTCTACCTGCTGGTGAGTGTGTCGATTGGTGAAACCACTGTGGAAATCACCCTGGAGATTCCTCACAAAACTAGGATTAGAAGTCTCACTTAACCCAGTTATTCTCCTTCTGGATATTTTTCCAGAAGAATTAAAAACATCCTACCACAGCGATATATATGTGCACCCATGTTTACAGTAGCACAATTTGTCATAGCTATATCTTGGAAACAAGCCAAATGCCCATCAACTGAGGAATGGATAAAAAAGATGTGGTATTTTTATACAACGGAGTATTACTCAGCTATAAAAAAGATAAACTCGAGGCTTTTATAGGTGAGTGGATGCCATTAAAGACCATACTCACAAGTGAAATAAATAGGACCCACATGCGTAAACATCATATTGTCTCCCTAGTGTAAGAACATGAAAGAGTAAATAAAATCCCAAATGTACAATAGATGATATGAAATGCAAAGAAATTGCACAAAGGAAGGAACAACTGGAATGAGGGAAAGAAAAAGAAAGTATTAAGGCATCATGTGTGTGTGGTGTATAGAAGGACAGCTGGGATCACTGTACTGCTGATGTCTGCTGGTTTATTGACAGGAACTGTTAATGCTTAAGTTATTTTATATATTTTGACCAATTTTGAATGCTTATATCTGGTAATCTGAGCAACTTTTTTGTACCAGGAATTGAACTCAGGACCTTGTGCTTGCTAGCCAGGTATTTATGCCACTGAGCTATATCCCCAGCCCTGAGCAACTTACGTGAAGACAACAATATGCAATGTAACAACCATGGGTGAATTCCTACCATCCTGTCTAGAGAAACTCTGTATTGTCTCTAAAGTTTTTTTAAATTATTATTTTCTTATTCTGTTTAATGGTTTGATCAATCTTGCATTCTTATATCTGGTAATCTGAGCAACTTCATTGGAGATAATCATATATAACAACTACTGTTAATCCCTATCATTTGGTTTGAAACCCCATAGCATTTTTAATGTCCTTGCTTTGTTTTATTTGTATTTTGCTATTGTCCTTTTTTTTCTAACTATTCTCTTTAAAATAAAAAAAAATTATATTTTAACCAATTTTGCATGCTTATATCTGGGAATCTGAACAACTGATTTGAAAACAATATGCAATGGAACAACCAGTGGTGAATTCCTACCATCTTGGCTAGAGAAACTCTGTATTATCTCTCATGTTTTATTTGATAATTATTTTTATACTCTTTAATGATTGGAACAATCTTCCATCTGTACATCTGGTGATCTGAGCAACGCAGTTGAAGATAACAGTATGTAATATAACAGCCACCGTTAACTCCTATCATTAGGTTTTGAAACCCTGTATCAATTTTAATGTTCTTGCTTTGTTTTGTGTATGTCTGAGATGTTGGTATGTTGCTATTGTTCTTTATTTTTTATTTATTTATTTTTTTGCGGTACTGGGGATCGAACTCAGGACCCTGCGCTTGCTAGGCAAGCGCTTATTCCACTGAGCTATATCCCCAGCCCCTGTTCTTTTTTTTTTTAAACCAATCTCTTTAAAATGAAAAAAAATAAAACTAGACCCAGGTCTTTCGCCATGCCCTAAAGTTAAACGGATCAAAGATCTAAATATTAAAACAAACACTAAATCTACCGGAAGAGAAAGTAGGTAAAAATCGTGCAGACACTGGGGTAGGCAGAGAGTTCATGAACAAAAATCAAACTGCATGGGAAATATTTCAGAGAATCAACTAGGATCTCAACTTATTGAAACGTTTGCACACTGTGGAGAAGGACATTCTTTCGTTATTCTTTCAATGTATTGCCACAGGCCTGACCAAGCCATGACTGTTGGGTTCTGGAGGAAGTCTAGCGAAAGCATTGTAAACCCCAAGATCAACACCAAATGCTTTGCTGTGATATGCGGGAAGGAATGGTAACCTGATGGCTGACTAGTCAAGTCTCAGGCCTGTGATAATTGAGTTGTACTGTCCTTGCTGAACCTGTTGATATCCTCCCACTAGCCCAGCTGCCTCCTTTGTTCTTTCTCAATAAAAGGTTACTGAAAATGGCATCCGAGGCTGCAGTCTGTCAGCCCCCAATCCCTGAATTTTGTCTCCCTTGTATTTCTTTTTCCTCTTACTTTTCTATTCATCTGTGGACCTTGTTCTCGGGACCTGTCCCCCTGGACAGAAATGGATTCAAGACCTACATGGCACATCAAAAGAAATCACCAATAGACTATAAAGAAAACCCACGAACTGGGAAAAAATTTTAGCCAATTGCCCCTCGGACAAAGGACTTTTACCTAGAACATATAAAGAATTTTAAAAATCAGGCACAACAACAAAAATTAAAAAAAAAACCAAAAACGTCCGAAGTTCAAAGACCTAACGCAAAAATGGGCATCTGAGATGGATACACATTTCTCAGATTAAGAAATACTGATGGTCAATAAATACACGAAAAAATGTTCAACATCATTAGTCATTCAAGAAATGCAAATGAAAACAGCACTGAGATTCCATCTCACCCCAGAAAGAATGGCTGTCCTCAAGAAATCAACCAATGACAAATGCTGGAGAGGCTGTGGGGGAAAAGGAACTCTTCTCCACTGCTGGGGGGAGTGGATATTGGTGAAACCACTGTGGAGAAAAGTGTGGAGATTACTCGCAAAACTAGGATTAAAAGTGGCACTTAACCCAGTTATTCCCCTCCTGGGTATTTTCCCAGAAGAATAAAAACATCATACCACAGTGATATATGTGCGCTTGTGTTTATAGCAGCTCAATTTGTCATACCTAAATCTTGGAAACAAGCCAAATGCCCATCAACTGAGGAATGGATAAGAAAGATGTGGTATTTTTATATAATGGACAACCACTGAAGAGAATTTAAAAAGTATTAAATAAGACATTAGATATAATACACAGTTTATTTCACCTTTGAGTGTGGTCTTTAGGTGAATCCATTTACCTACAAAAGCCTCAAATTTATCTTTTATTATAGCTGAGTAATATTCCATTGTATAAAAATACCACTTCTTTTTTATCCATTCCTCAGTTGTTGGACGTGAGGGTTGTTTCCAAGAGTTAGCTACAACAAACTGTGCTGCTGTAAACATGGGTTCACAGCAAAAAAAAGATAAACTCCAGGCTTTTGTAGGTAAATGGATGCAACGAGAGACCACACTCATAAGTGAAATAAACTGGAGCCACAGGTGTAAACATGATATTGTCTCCCTGGTGTAGGAACCTGAAAGAGTAAATCAAACTCAAAACGTAGAATATATGATATGAAAGGGAAAGAAATTCTCAAAAGGAGGAACAACTGGGATGAGGGAAAGAAGAAAAAAGAGAGAATGGAAAATATGTATTGTTTACATATGTACGAATATGCGTATAGAATAGCTGGAATTACTGTACTGCTGATGTCTGATGGTATATTGAAAGGAATAGTTAATGCTTAAAATTGTTTATATTCTGACCAATTTTGCATGCTTTTACCTGGGAATCTAAGCAACTGATTTGAAGACAGCAATATGCAATGGAACAACCAGTGGTGAATTCTTGCCATCTTGGCTAGTGAACTCTGTATTATCTCTGTTTTATTTAATAATTATTCTTTTATTCTCTTAATGGTTTGAACAATCTTCTATTCTTACATCTGGTAATCTGAGCACCATAGTTGAAGATAACAGTATGTACTACAACAGCCAATGTTAATTCCTATCATTTTGTTTTGAAACTGCATCACTGTTAATGTTCTTGCTTTGCTTTGTGTATGTCTGTGATGTTATGTTGCTGTTTTTTTTGTTTTTTTTTTTACTACTCTCTTTATAATTTTAAAAAAAAGCAAAGTTCTCTCTAAATAATAAATAAACCTGCTGGAATTCCTTGGAACTGGATGTCAATTATGCCTTGTTAGCTTAACCTAACATTTAATACAGAAAGTAAAAATGGGAGGAAATGTTGGGGAAAACCTATCCAATATTGTCCCCAAGCACCTACAGTTCACTCCAGTGGCAGGGCGGGAGGGTGACTTAAAACGCCTCTGAGCAAACCAATCCCGTTATTTTTTATTTCATTTTAAAAGCCACATCTCAAGATGAAATCACTTGCAATTATGAGGAGGCGTTCAAAAGAATCCAGCTGTACCAGTGTCTACCAGTGGGGGCTGGGGCCCCGCTGGAAACCTCCGTTACCTCACGTAGGTGTGTGGGAGCGCTTAAATCTGAGCAGAAAAATCTGGCCCCCCTGCATCCCAAGAGGGTGAAATGAAGCCATGTAAAGACTTCTGCTTAGTTATACCAAGCATGCAGTCAACAACCAAAGACCAGCTAATTAATACTACAGAGGAACACAGCTAGAACTGGTGAGACATTCAGTAACTCTGAGTGTTTTTAGAGCACACACAGAAGACAGGACTGAAGAGCACATGCATCAAGCCAGGCGAAACCGAACCACAGCTGGCTCCCGAGGGATGTTCGGCAAACTTTTTTCATTGCAGGTTTTTTTTAATGTTTTAAGTCGCCTGGTTATTTAAAAAAAAAAAAAAGCCTCACTTCAATACTAACATACAAAGACCTCACATATAATTCATACAAAGCCAACTTTCCTCGGGTTTATAAAACTGTTTCTTGAAAGCTGGGAAATAACATTATTAACAAGCTCTAGTGGAAGGCGGCCTATGCAACCCAAGAGGAAAGTCCGCTCACGTTTTAGTTTTGTATTTCAAATAGTTTGTACATGTAACAGACGCAAATTAATGTTCTTGATCTGTATGAACTCAACATATCATTTTTCAAATATGAAGATGTTAAGCGGGTGTGGGTGCACGCTGGTAATCCCAAGCACTCTGGGAAGCCCAGACAGGAAGACTGCAAGTTCTAGCCCAGCCTGGGCAATTTAGCAAACCCTGTTTCAAAATAAAAGGGGACTGGGGAACCCTGCTTCAAAATTTAAAATAATAGGTGGTGAGGAGGACTGGGCAGAGCGGGCCCCTCAGGCGGGAGCGGGGCAGCCCGCACCCAACCCCACAACACATGCTCCCGCACTCACTCGGGCTCCCTGGCACCGGCTTTTGGCTGCACGCCGGGACGCGGGGCTGGGCCGGGCCAGGGGCTGGAGGTTGTGCGAAGGTGAAGGCTCGGGGCAGCCGGGCGCGGCGCTGGGCAAGGTCGGGCACTCCCGGCGTCCCCAGGGCTGCCACCCGCCCGGTCTATTAAAATCCGCGGGAGGAGGGGTGTCGTCTCCTAGGCGACGAGGCAAGGGTGCTTGGCTCCAGACCCTGGAGACCCCGCTGGGGTGTGTTCTATGCGCTTGACAAACCACAATCAATTCTGTGCTTTTTAGTGTTTATTTCCATTAGCTCATGTTTGCAGTCCATAATGATTATGTTCACGGTGGAAAGTTGGTACACATAAATAACAAATCTTACTTTTTTCTTTTTTCATCTTAGTAAGTTATATTTCTAGTATACTCAGAAACCCCATTGCATATGAGAGTATGGGCCTCCGTGTGTGCATTTGACATTTATGAGTAAAGTATAGACAAGCTGCATTCACTGATCTCTGAGGTCCTTGGGGTCTACACTCTGGAGCAGGCGTTGAACAGGTTGCAGAAACCTGTGGCTTAACTCGAAGACAAGACGAGCTTCTGGCATGCACGGAACGGAGATGACTTGCCACCTGGAGAGATAACTGTAGCCTGGAGGGCATGCTCTCTCAGTTGAAACGTTGCACATAGGCACAAAGGGGTATAGTAAAGCCCCTCAGCTGTCCCTCAGGAAGAACAGCAAGGGACGTGTCAGAATCCCTCAGAAGTCCAGTCATCCAAGTGTCTTCTGGAGCAGAACACTTCAGGAAATAGCAGCTTGATTTCTGTAGTTTTATTAAGAAGTGGCAGTGCCAGCCTGGGACTGTGAAGCACCTGCCTCCTGCACTTGAGGCATATGTAGTACCCGCGCTTCCCCAGCCTGCCCCGGAGCGTCCCAGCTGTCACCTTATCCCAGCACATCCAGATCACCTGTGCGCTTGCTGTGGCTCCCCACTTCCACGGGTCCCGGAAAGACACACATGCAGGGATCTCTCCAGGAGTGAGTAAGGTGTGTCTGGAGAGCAGCAGGTACAATGTGACCAAAACAAAAGGGAATCTGGATGACTTTATGAATGCACTTTAAAAATGTTTTTTCTCTATACTCAGTTCAAGAAAATAGGTCACCAATTGGTGGAACCTGTCTGTGTTGGGAGGGGTGTTTGCTGTGGACTGCCGAGGGGGAAGTCAGGCTCCGCAAGCAAGCAAGAACACTTCAGGAAAGACTGCACTGAATCAGGTATTTAGATCACTTGCACTCAAAAAGCTTCAGAATTTCCCATAGCATTCTACAACCACAAATCCATCCTTCAAAACAAGATGAAGCTCGATGTGGTGGTACTCTCCTGTAATCCCAGCCTTGGGGAGTCTGAGGCAGAAGAATTGCAAGTTCACACCCTTGATATGGTGTCAGTCTAGCTTGATATTGTAATTTATAGGCCCTTTGTAGCTTAGATTTAGAAATACTGTGGTTCACCAAGTACTGTAGGTGAAATTCCGGAAGGCTAACTAGTGTATATATAGTCTACTGTATTGTACCCTCATTCAGCAAATATTTATTTAGGACCTACTATATGCCAAATACCTTTTTCTTTTCTTTTTTCTATCCTTTCTTCTCCCCTTCTTTCTGTCCTCTCTCTCCTTCCCTTCTTTCTTCCTTTCCCTCTTGCCTCCTTTTTACCTTACTTCCCTAGCTGACTCCTTTTACTTTAAAAGGCTGCCCACCCGCCCCAAGGCTATGTTTTAAGTCCTGTTTCTCCTCCGTGGTCCTTGAACCTGTATGTGATCGAGTGCTCCATGCCTCTTTTAGCTCCTGTGATCTCGGTAACTAGAAGCAGAAACTGGACACTGTGGGAATTGTCGCCAGTTCGTAGTTTTTGCTTCTGGCTTTCTCAGGCATTATGTTTTAGCAGTAAAGCGGCACTTTTACTTCTATTTCTCTGCTTCGTTTTTCCTGAATGTTCAGCTTCTTGTTTTGACCACAAAATTGCCCTCCAAGAAAGACTGCAAAAGCATGTCTGTTTTTTAAACTAGGAAAAGCTTCAGCACCCTTTTTATTTAAATTAATGTAACTTTATATTCTTTCCAATTTTTAAGATTACATTTTATTTAGCTACTACGTTGTTTTCCACTGCCTTCTGTATGTTTCTCAGTCAGGTAACATCAGTGAATCACTGAGGACGCTAACAGTGTGTGTGGGGCTCTGAGAGAAGAGGCTCTCCAGAACTAACGTCAGGGCAGGCGGCCTGGCCCACTTGTGCGGTTCTGTGTGCGTTGCCCTGTGCACTTGTACTTCACTGTTCTCATAGAGGGTACCGTCTAGGGGTTCGAAGTTACCCCATCTTCTGGAACACCGTTTTGATGGGGAAGGAAGACTGAAGACCACTGCTGTGGCGCGTGTCTCAGTGCCCCCCAAAGCCGCATGCAATCATGGGGTGGGCTTCTAGAGTCTGACTGATCCATGGTCCAAAGCTACACCCGGCCTGGGGCGGGTAGCTTGCATACCATGTAAAGGCGGAAAGAGGCTGCTTGCCCTCTTCCCTTTTTACTCTTGCTGCTTTGCTGTTTTCTACCACCACGAACTGTTGTCCTCTGCTATGCTTCACTCTGCTTTGGAGCCAGCCACGTATGAACTGAAACCGCCAGGAACTGTGAGCTAAATAAACCTTTCCTCCCTGAATTCAAGGCGTCAGGTGTTTTGTCCCAGCGGCCTCCCAGGTCACCCTAGCCCTACTCCGGGCCTGATCAGGTCCTTTCCTCTTTTCCCTCGCTGGGTGCGGGCCAGAGCTGTGAGGACGCCAGCAAAAGCGCACCATGATGTGGCGACCAGCTTTACGGCAAGCTGGGGGCAGAAAGGTGTCCCCGCAGCACCCAGGAGCCAGCACCTTCTCCGCTTCAGCCTCCACCTCGCCTGCTTCGCTCGGGGCTCGCTGCCCTCCCGGCGGCCCAGGGTGCCGTGCAGCCTCGGGAACCCGGGTCTTCCGCTACAGGGCAGCCGCAGGGGAAGCTGGACAGACGGACGGACAGATGGACGGACGAGGGCGACGCTCCTCTGCCTGCAGCCGGAACATAGGAGGCCGCCGTCGGCCTGGGAGGCTCGAAGTCCGGGGCTGCTGCCCAGCGCACCCAGGCCCGGGGCTCTCCAGCCCAGCTGCCCCCTCGGCCGCTCGGGCATTTTCCAGCGGACCAGAGCCGGTGCCCGCGGAGGCCGTGAGGTCGGTGCGGGCACCGTACAGAGGATGGTGCAGGCGGGTGCCCTCACCCCCTCCTGTGTCACCCTGGCAGCCAGTAGGGCTCTTACGAATGAAGTCAAGTCACGTCCCCCTCCATTCAGTCACCCCCTTGGCCTCCACTGCTGCCGAGTGAAAGCAGCCGCGGACAGACGCAAGTTCGAGTCCTCCTGATCTGATTCCTTATCGCCGTCAGCTTACCCCTCACCCCTCTCCTTCCTCAGCTTCATCTCGCTCCTAGGCCTAGCACTTTTCTTAAATCCCAAGGTGAGGAAGTCCCCCTGCCCTCCCAAACTCACCCTTACTGTGAATATAGTCTTTTAAATTTAAATTTATACTTAGCTGGTACATACGAACATGAACATTGCACATATTTATGATGTACCATGTGATGTTTCAATACAAACATACATTACAAAATGTTTACATACCTATGCAGCAGTTACACATATGTCTCTCCACAAACGTCATCTCCTGGGAAAAGATTCAAAACCCTCTCTTGTGGCTTTTTGACATCTACAGTACACAACTGCAAGCTACAGTTACCCTCTTGTGCTGGCACACATTAGACCTTTTACTCCTAACTGTGAATTAGTAGCCACCTATCAACACATGATCTTAATCTTTGGGGGTGTAGACTTTAGCCAGCCCCTCTGCAACTCGGTATGATGTTTAATTTTAATGTCAGTTTGGCTAGGTTACAGTCCCAGACATTTAGTCACATATGTGTGTATGCTGCTGTGAAGGTACTCATTTCTGATTATTAAAATGATATATTCTGATGGTAAGAAATTCAAGCAATACACATTTAATGAAGTAATTACAAATGGCTGGGAACTCCATGACCCAGAGCTGACGATACTCTTTCAGATGCCTCTTTGTACGTACTCTCTTAGCTTGAGCCAGGAAGGATTTTTTAAATGAGATGAACATTTGAGTCAGTAGCCTTGACGTAAAGCAGATCACTCTCCACAATGTGAGTAGACTTCCTTCAGTCAGTTAGGCCTCAAAAAAAAAGTCCGACAGCCTCTGCGCGAAGAGGGAACCCTGCCTCCAGAATTAAGCTACTGCGTCAGCTCCTCTCTGTTCTCCTGCCAGACTTGAGGGCTACAGGAGCCAGATCAACCCATCTCCCGACAGACAAACAGATGGAAACTTAACGTAAAACGATCCGTGCAGGCCATGCTGGTTCTGTTTCTTTAATATACCTTCCTTCTTCCCGTGCTCCTGTAGCCAATCATACCTGATGTTAGGTACTAACTCAAGCTCACTGGGTTCAGCAGAAGCCTTCAAAGCCAAAATGAACTTCAGTGCCTGCTTACAGCTTTACATTTTTGCTTTATGGTTTGAGACAGTGTCTCAGTATGTAGTTCAGGCTCGTCTTAAACTTGGGGTAATCCCTGCCTCAGCCTCCCAAGGGCTGGAATTATACTCATGTGCCACAACTGGCTCAACATTTCTATGTTCATTAGGTTTTTGGCCTGCACCATATTCCCTGCCCTCAAGCTAGCCCACCCACACATTTAGGAAGATTTTTACATTTCGTTCGGAATGATTAATGACTTCCAATAGGAGGGACGGCTGGTTAGAATGCATCATCTGTCCTACGAGTAAAAACGGAAGTCAGCAAGCAAACCAGCTGACAGGTTAACTATGACTGTGACTCACCTCTTAGGGATAGTCTACTTCTGTATTTTACTGAATCGTCTCCTTGACAGACTCAGCACACCAATAAAACAGTAAAGATCACACCCACATATACCTGATTTAGAGTCACCATGAGGCGAGATGGATGTTTCTCACAGCTATGCCGTGTGGAATGGGGTTAGGGCACATCGCATGGAAACATTTCCTAATGATCTCTTTCTCTTCCCGTCTCTCCCTCCTCTTGGGGGCGGGGAGAGGAGAAAAAGGGCCCAAGATAACTAAGATTAGTCCAAATGACTGAACAATACGGTAGTGGGAGGCGGTGCCCATTTGCTGGGGCAAGATGAGCTCAATTTTCAATCAGGAGACGAGGTGGAATTGTCTGGCAAAGGCCTTGGAAAGGACCTTTGTCCTTTCTGTAACTTCCTCCTCACAGCAGGAGCTGTCTGTAGGACACAGAAACAGTCCGTGTTGCTGTCAGCTCTGGCAGGCAGATTAGCAACGAAGGCGAGAGCAGTCATAGTTAAGCTAATATTTAACCTGGTTTCTAGAACTTAACCAAACGTCTGTTTGTAACATACCATCTTTCTCAAATGATCTACTTAAAATTCTTACATTGTAAAGAACTTGAAGTTCAAAACAGAGACTATATTTACATAACAGAAGAAAGCTTTACGATATCTCCTAACAGAATGACAAGATCCAACTAGGAAAGCCCAAAGATCAGCATGTTTTTAAAAATGTCTTTGACAGATACTTATGAAGTGCGTGATTGTTTAAGATACAGAAACACAGGGAGGCCAGGTGTGGTTGCACACACCTGCCATCCCCACACTTGGGAGGCTGAGGCAGAAGGATCACTGCAAGTTTGAGGCCAGCCTGGACTAAAGTAAGTTCAAGGCCAGCCTGAACTGTATGTTAAAAGACAAAAACAACAAACAAAAACCCCATAGGGCAAAACTATAAGTATACCAATGTAGTTATTGGCTCTATGTGTTATTACAGGTGCTTTCAATTGCCTTTTTAAAATCTTCCTGTTGGTATGAGTACTTGGCAGAACATGGGCTTCGAGCCTGATGGCCTTGGCCATTATTACAATGGGCAGCAAGAAACTTAATCTTTAAAAACAAAACAAAAAAACCCCACAATCTTTTCAGCTGGAATTTGTCACACAGAAAGTGGAAATACTGATGATGGTGACTGTTGCATTCAATGAGATGAGATATGGCCTTAGTATACAGGAATTATTTAAATAAGTACTGTATTTAGGTGGTCACTCACCTTCTATTTGTTATTATTTTAGCTGGCTGTTACGGTTTGTGTCTAGATGTCCCCTCAAAGCCTCATGTGGGTTTTTCAGATGGCTGAATCTAGAGTGATGCTGGGATTAGGGTGTGTGATTGGTTTGGCATAGTTCAGACTAGGATAAAGGGTGTGAGCGCAGCACACACCCAGGGCAGATAGCCTGCATACACTGTAAAGGGCCAGAAGAGGCCTGTCCCTCCCTTGTTGCTCTGGCTATCTTGGGGGTACCATGAACTGTTCCCCTCTGACACCTCCCTGCTGTGTGCCATTCTACAAACTATGACGTAAACCTTTCCCCCTTTAACTCTGGGTGTTGGGTATTTTATCTCAGAAATAAGAGGAAAGTAACACATCTGGTGTGGTAGCACGTGCCTATAAGCTCAGCACTTGTGAGGCTGAAGCAGGAGGGTCGCCAAGAGTTCAAGGTCAGCCTGGGTGACATAGTGAGTGCAAGGCCAGCCTGAACTACCTAACAAGACCCTGTCTAAAAAACCCAAAATAATAACAACTTTAAACATTGCTTCTTCACTATTTCCTTATACATCTTTCTCACAAAAATACCATATCCTTTAATAGGTTAATTTTGTACAGTTCACTGTAAACTCCTTCAATGTGTTAAAAATTATCTTCAATTACTGTTTCCTTCTTGAAAAATGTGAAATTCTACAACTGCCTTTTTAAACCAGCACTTTGCAGATACTATTCTCCGGACTCACATCCCAACCACTAAGCACACTGCTGTGAATCAATTTTGTTTTCCATCTTTTCTTTCAGTTTTTCAGTTGTTTTTTTCTGTTATTAAGATCATTGGGTTTTCAGGGTTTTTTTTGTGTGTGCAGATGTATTAGATGAAATATATACACAGAACTGCATAAAGTGTATAGATAGTATAACCACCATTCTAGTCAATAAACAATACTATTGGCAACTCCTGAAAATCTTTCTACTCCAGAAAAAGCCACTATTCTAATGAAATTACTGTGGTCATTTCCTGGTTGTTTTTTGACACTTTCAAATTCACCATAAGTTACAATAGCCAATCCAAATGTTGAAACACCCTGTAGAATGCAGCGCTGGCATGACAGACTGGTGCTGGTGGGTCTCTCCAAAGGGACCCTAGGAGACTGGAAAGGGTGGTGCAAGTCGCACCCTTCGTACTACAAAAGGAGTGCTCAAAGCAGGCTGTAAGAATTTCAGAAACATCCTCAATGTCCAACTTTCTACTTTGCACTAAACCCCAATCCAACCATGCAGCCAGGCTTTTAAGTCACTTGTAACAAGGTTCAGAGGCACCTGAAAGTAGGTGCCCAATTTAAAAGTACAGTATTCCTAACTTTTGTTCTCAAAATCCAAGTGTCTTGGTTAGTTTTCTCTTGTTGCGGAGACAAAATACCTGACACCCAAAATTAAGGGTTTCTATTGCTTACAGTTTGTGGAGGTTTCAGTCCATACTTGGTTGGCACATGGCAGAGGGCAACCCTTCAGGGCAGTGGAACACAGCAAAAGCAAAGAGTAAAAGGGAGGAGAGGCGGCAGGTAGCCGCTTTCCCTCCCGTGCGCTGTACGCCAGCTATCAGCCCCGGGTCAGGTGTAGCGCTCCCATCCATAATTCCAACAGTGGACCATGAAACAGTCGTGAACTCTAGAAGCCACCCCATGACTGCATGAGGCTTTGGGGGACACCCACACACAAACCATAACACCAAGAGTTGATAAATTTGTCAACTTAAGAAATTTATAAGTTTAACTGACTCAGCAGGGGGCCAGGGGTCTCACACTGTGAACATCCTGAGCCTGTGCAAGAGGAGGACAGGGAGATGGTGTGGGTATAAAGGACCCACCCTATGGTGGGCAGCCTGCATACGATATATGGGAGGAAAAGAGGCTTGTGCCCAGGCCCCATTTGCTCTTGCCACTTTTGCTGTCTCCCGCCACCATGAACTGTTGCCCCCTGCCACGCCACCCTGCCTTGGAGCCAGCTGATTATGCACTGAAACCTCCACAAACTATGAGCTAAATTAAACTTTTCCTTCCTTAACTTTGGGCGCCTGGTATTTTGTCTCAGCAGTGAGAAGAGTAACCAAGATATGAGCACCCAATCCTGTTACATCTTCTAGTATAGAAGTGTTGTATGTGAGCATTTAGATCCACTTCTGTCTTCTGTTATCGCAGTTTCACAAGCTTTTTAGTTCAGCACGGAGTAATTAATAAAGTATTACTGAATGAAAACCAAAGGTAGGCATTTCTTAAATTTATTGAAGAGTTCTTAGTTTGGAAAGATCACAAGCTTAAACAACTGAAAAGGAACAATTAATTGCAAATTATTACAAAAGTAATTTTTGAAACTTTTAAAAAGCCACTACTAAAACAAAAGTTTAGTGCATCCTGAAGTTCATATTTTGGTAAGCAAACATTTAATTACTGAAGAGCAAAAAGAGTTACTGTTACACAGTGTAAGATCTTTACATAATAACTCAGCACAGCCAAATAAAGTTGTAATTACTCAAAGCTTCTTTTGTTATCTATCTGATAATTAAACAAGAATGTGGATTACTTTTAACACTGCACAAGTAATGAAAGGTAGCAAATCCAGCAATATTAAAACCTGGTATTAAAACAGTATTCAAACATTACAATAACAAACGAGAACTTCTAGAACTATAACTCTAAGTGAAAGGAATGTACATGGATGATAAAAAAATAAATTAATTAAAGTGACAAGAGTGACTAACACCGTATCTGCATCTTTGGAGCAAGAATACAGTAAATGATTAAATGTTTTGCAAGGTTTTTTCTGAAAATGAGAAAAAAATGCAACTCATTTTATAGTACAACTTTTCTAACTCCCACTGACGCTTCTAACTCCCACTGACGCTCTTTAAAAACTCTCTGGTGCAGGTAACAGGTAGACAGGGCGTTAAATGAAAATATTCCCCCTACCCTGAGAGTGTGGATGCATCATTTTTTAAATTTTGCGTAAAGTTTTCTTTGAAAAGCATAAAATGTAAAGTAATATACTGGTGGAAAATTAATGATATTAATATTAACTGTGGAATAGTATTAGCTAAGAAATTAAGTAGACATCAGACTGGATTCTGATGAACAAAAATTACACTTTGAATTTGGAGAACATGCACTAATGTCAAACTTACCTATCATATCAAATAGGTAAATTATCTTCATTTTATTCAGTGTATTTAAGTAACTAAATTCTCCTACCAACAATATAAAACCTTGAAGTAGAATTGAATTATTATGACCCAATATCTGAAAGGGTAAGAGCAACATTGTTTAAAGTATAGAGGTATCACATATGTTTACCGAGTTACTCTCAAAGGTGTTATAATGCCACTAAGTCATATTCATTCATTCATCCAACAGTCATTTTCTTCTGTGATTTATAAATGAATCATTCATTTGTAATAAATCAGGAAGTATTTTCAAAATTAATATTAATAATGCCCAAAACACAAATGTAATTTACCCTTGGCTTAGGAAAAGAACTGCCTTATTTTAGACTGAACTAATGTTATGAAAACCTCTTACTGGAGGCTTTATTCACTTTCTTTCTGCACATCATATGATGATTTTAAAACTGCTAAACAAAGAATTCAGTTCATTGCACATCACAATTTTAACAATTTTGAGTAAGACATTTCATTAGGTCTAAAACGTAGAGAATAGCAATATTATGATGTTATAATATAAACATGTCAAGCAGATTTGTAATTAAATAAGACAGAGCTGTCCTCAACAGGGCTGTTTTCAAGACTGAGCAATCAAAGAAATCTGTAACATCTTTGGAAAATCATAGTCTTTAAAGAAAGTTAAATGTAGACTGTACATGATTAAAAGATACTGTTCAAATGTTCCCTCTCTATACAAGGAAGCTTAACTCAAATCCCTTTCACATATACCAATACAGAATACGTTTCTCAGTGCCCCTGCCCTGAGGTGGTGCAGTGTGGAATTCCACTGTCATTATCATCGTGCATGCCGACACCTAAGGACTGGTCTGTTGGTAGGTACTGCTTAGAGGACAGAGCTCTGAACTCAGCACAGTTCTAGCGAAATGCGAAGGAAATAAAGAGTATGTCAAAAACTTTACCTCAAAAAGATTGTATCATTAACATAAATTAACATAAGCATTTCAAACACAGATACTTTTACAAAATACATTGTCACTTTAAAGAAACTCAGAACCCAGTTTTTTTGTTACTAAGACCTATATTTACACTCAAATTACTAAATACAATTTGGTAGTTACTTGTAAAAATGCAATTTGAACTTGATCAGCGAATGTACCTTACAACTAACAAGAGAAAACATTCCTGGTCCTAATATTTAAACTCCAGTCTAGTGTGGCCTCAGCTGAAATTCTTAAAAACTAAAGGCAGAAACAATCCCAGTCATATATTTCCTTCCTTTCTTCACCTCAAAAAATACTTGAAGAAACTTCAGAAAAATTTATGATTAGGGATCATCCTATACCTTTATCTTAAACTGAGAAAAACCGAAGTCTACAGTGTAACCTCACTACAAAGCATACTTCTCTACCATAACTATTAATTCAAATAGATGTAACTGCCCTGATTCCCTATTCCCTGACAGGTCCTGTCTTCTACATTTTGTGCAGCTTCTAGAATAATGTTTGGAGGGAAAAAATGCGTTAAGAGTGAGAAAAACAAGGCCTACACAAAAAGCGGTTTATCCAAGATTACAAAATCCACTACTGGAAAAATGAAAAAGTTGCACATCCATTACCTACACATGTAAAACCAAGACACAATCGTGGTCCTTCTGTTCACATCACCTTGCAGTTTCTGAAGATAAAGTAGTAGGAAATGTAGAGCCCAGAAAGATCATGCAGGTAACATTACAAAATACTGCGGATGCATTTTATTTGGAGAGGAGATTCATAATTTTTCTAGAGAAAACTTATTCTTGGTAAGTCAAGTTTTTTTTTTTTAATTCAATAATGAAATACATTAGGCTCCTCTGAATGCAGTTCCATAGTAACATTATTTTTAAAATTTCACCGTTTTTCAATTTGAATTTCATTTTTAAGTCCAAAATTTTTAGTGCACAATCTTTACAGACATTTTGAAGCACCTTTCTAATGTTAGCAATGCTCTCTAAGAGCGTGAAAGAGGGAACAAGCCACTGGCAAGGTTAAAGTCCCCTTTACACACACACACACACTCTCTCTCTCTCTCACACACCCCACCCCACTTTCATGCCCTAAGGATTGGTAGCATTAGCAAATAATGTCATCTAGATGGAAGGCATGGGGAAACTATTACTTATTTCTATTACAGAAACCTAAAATAATATTCCGCTACAGTTTGGAGAGAACCAAAACGCTGCCAATAGCTGAGCTACTGACATAAAACTGACTTAAAAACAGGACAAAAAGTCTAAAAATTTACCACAAACAAACCAGCTTTAATTGTACGTTTTGGATACTGATGTGTCATTAGTCAGATACCCATTTGCAAAAGAGCAAGTGCAGCTCACTTTGTCACTGGACCATCTCCCTCGCTGTCCCTGCAATTTCAAGCAGCACTGTTCAGATGCAGAAAGAACGCTGTCACACGGCGTCCCCAGACCCTATGGAAAGACCTTCTTTCACATGTATGTTATACACCTACGTATGTGCACAGAACAGATAAAGATAGTATTTTAACAGGGATTACAAAAGTATGAACTATATACACTTTGTGATGACAGAAAGCACTTAAAAAGCTGTACTTTTCTCCCAAATTACCTAAAATGTTCATATTTACTATTCAAATTTATCCTAAACGTATTTATTGTTTCTTCCCCTTTCAAAACAAATAATAAAATACACTGGTTTGAGGTTTATTCTATGCGTTTTCCAAAAGCCAATCGAACAGTGACTTGCAAGCCTCCTCACTAGAAGTTCTTCCCACCACTTCGTAGTATTTAAGCACAGTCTGCAGGATGTCTCCCACTTTCAATCCTTTTTCTTGTAACCGTTTTGATAGCTAAGAAAGAAAAATATGTCAAATGTTTACACAAAAAAAATTCTAACAATAACATTTTTGCTTTTATCCTTTTTAGATAAAACTCAGAATCCTGTTGTTCACAACTAAATACTGTTTCCCAATTATAAGATCTTATCCTCTAAGCCACTATCTCTTTACCCAAACATTTTCCCTTCCTGCCCATTATAAACACATCCCCTCCACAGAACGGCACTTTGTGATTGCTGGAGACTGCTCCACAAACCACATGCACCGCCAGTCTCAGTGAGAGTGCAGAGGCTGAATTTCTACAGGAAATTCTTCACCTAATTAAATACATCTGCCACACCCTCAATCAGGAACACAATAAAGACAACATCAAGCTCAATGAAAGGATGTGGACTTTCCTCCCACAACATATAGTGTGATTTTTATTTCAGGAATAGACTCTCTAGCCTCAATGGAAACTTGGCTTTCTAAGTTAAGAAATTTTAATGCTTCAACAAAAACAACTAAAAAAGTAAATAAATGCAGGTTTAAATAAACTCTACCACGGCAAACTGGAGCATGACTTCACTCATCCTTTTGCCTATTTAGCTCTGTAAACATTCTTAAGTTTTGAAAAAGCTGCAAAATTATTTTAATTTTCTATATTAGAAACTAGTATTTTTAAAAACAGCTTTATTGGGATATAATTTACATGCAATAGCTGTTAGTATATTCACCAAGTTGAATGCACCTATCATCGCAATTGATACCAGAATACCTTCTTTTATCACACACAGAAAAGTCCTATCCATCAGAAACCAAAGCCTTTTTTCTGCAGCACTCCTCAATCCAAGGCAACCAGGAGTCTTTTGGTTTCTGTGGATTTGCCCATTTTGGACAGTTCACACAGAATGGACTCACAACATGTACATGCGGTCTTTTATGACCACCTTCTTTTGCTTAGCTAATTATTTTAAGGCTCCAACATGGGTTAGCAGGTTTCAGTTCAGTGGTACCTCGGTTCATGAACTTAACTCTTTCCACAATTATGGTCATATACTGATTTGGAAGAGAACCAAACCAAGTTCAGTGGTTAGGTTCAATGCTGACCTTATGGGTAAATTTGATTGGGTTCTCATCCAATTTGGTTTGTGACCTGAATTGTGAAAAGAATGAAGTTTATGAACCAAGATACTTCTTTATTTTTTATTGAAAAATAAAGCTCCATTGCAGGACACACCACATTTCTTTCACTCATCAGGTGATGACATACACAGTGCTCCCACTGTTTACCTATTGTGAATGATGCTGCCGTCAACATTTGTGCACTAGCTTTTGTGTGGACACATCTTCCTTCCTCTTTAGCAGTGGAAATGCTGGGTATCATGATAATATTATTTTTTGAAGAACTGTCTGCTTGTTTTCCAAAGCTGCTATACCATTTCAGAGTTTCACCAGCAATATATTAAAGATCCAATTTCTCCACATCCTTGCTAAGATTTTCTACTTTTCTGATCAAAGTTATCCTGCCAGGCATGGTGGTGAACGCCTATAAGCCCAGCTCTTGGGAAGATGAGGCAGGAGGACCGTTGCGAGCTCAAGACCAGCCTGGCTACAAAGTGAGCTCAAGGCCAGCCTGAACTGTATACTAAGACCCTGTCTCAAAAAAGACCAAAAAAATAAATAAAAAATAAAGTTATCCTAGTGGGTATAAAATAGTTTTGATTTGTATATGGGTAATGACATTGATCATCTTTTCACATACTTATTTATCATCTGATTTCTCTGGAAAATCAACAACAATGATTCAGACTTTCTGTTCATTTTTTATTAGATTTTTTGCATTTTTATTATTAAATTATATTTATATATGCTAGGTATAAGATGTATCAGATTATAATTTGCAAATATTTCCTTCCACTCTGGGCTGTTTTTTCACTTTGTTGATAGTGTCGTCTGGAGTAGAAAAGTTCTTAATTTTCAAACATTTTGTCTTTTTTCACTTATGTAGGTATACTTTTGTATTTTCTGGTTTCTATACAACTGTCATCTATTTATGATTATGGTAATACGGTTTTTTCTATTTAATAGTGAAACTATCAAAATTAATAGTATATTATTCAGAAAGACAAAAAGTCAGTCATTTCTATTATCCTCATTATCACCTCTTAGTGGTTTCACAGCTTCCAAGCAGCCATGCACGGTCAACAAGGGTCATTATTTAAAATAAACCATACACATAAGCAGGTACTGCCATCCGCACGTAAGCATCCCATCTCACTCAGTCATCAGGCAAAGGCCCCCGGGCTGGGGTACATGGTGACAACCATTATCACCTGTGCCCACAGAAAGCCTTCCTTTAGGCGCCAGTTTAACCTGAAACTAAATGACTGGGAAATATTTGCCTCCCTAAGGTCAGTTCTAACAATTCCCCTCCTCATTCTTGCCCTTTGATAATTCATTTCTTGAGTACCTCTTTCTGTCCTATTTTCTCTTTCTACTTCAATCCAAAATTTACTTAAACTAAAAAAATGTCTAGGGGCTGGGAATATAGCCCAGTGGCACAAGCGCATGCCTGGCAAGCATAAGGTCTGGAGTTTGATTCCTGGTACCAAAAAAAAAAAAAAAAGTCTAGTTTAATAAAAGTGACAAGCCAGTCGTGGTGCCACACAGCTGTAATTTTAGCACTTGGGAGAGGCTGAGGCAGGAAGACCACTCCAAGTTCAAGGCCAGCTGGAGTTACACAGTGAGTTCAAGGTCAGCATGAACTGCACAGCAAGACCTTGTCTCAAAAAAAAAATTAAGAAATAAAAATGGCAAAAAATTTTTAATCATATAATCTCTTCTCACTTCTCTCAATAATATCTTCATAAATTCTGAACCAGAAAATGAGAGTAACTTGAATGTTCTTTTTTCACTATTGAGCAACAAGTATTTGTATATTCACCCTATAGTGAGATTAAAGTTTTCCTAAGGACAGTTTTATGGGCAAAAACTTTTAAGACTGTAAACTGATTTGACTAATGAAGTGTTTGGCACACACGAAGTGCTCAGTAAAAAATATCTTGTTTATACTTGTGTTGGCTTTTGATTATGCCAGCTTCTCATACACATGAAGCTAGATTATCAAAGAAAGACCCATATTAAGTTCAATTATGAATCAACTAAACAGATAATAACTTGATCTTTTCATAAGAACACATAAAATGTTTATTAATGAAATCGTTGAGAACTGGGTGTATGCTAACCATTAAACTTTTGGTTTTTATAGTATTATAATTGATCTTCACAAATCCTATAGATTTTATACTCATATTTCAATAGTACAACTAAAGAAACTGAGACTTAGACTAGTTAACTTGCCCAAGGTTTTACTGTTGGAGGTGGTGGCAGGGCTGACATCTGAATCCAAACTGTTGAAGACTCCACAGACCACAGACTAAGCCTTTAACCATTCTGCTTTCAACAGGCACCTTATAAAACCAGCAATGTGCCAAGAATATTATACACTGTTAAGTGTACCCTCATGACCATGCTGTCAGGCAGATACTTACTAGTATAAATTCCTTCTTTGCAGAATCATGAAAATAAAGTTCTGCAACTTCAGCTTCAGAAGCAATGAGCCACTGAAGAATAATCCTTAACTGGGGATCCACTGTGCATGGCTCCATGTCAATATTCGTAATCAGCAAAGTCTTTTCATCTTGCTCCAAACCTAATAAATTTAAACAATATGAAATTTAATTCAACTCTTAATACTCTGATGTGTGTGTGTGTGTGTGTGTGTGTGTATATGTATACCCCATGCCTTAAATTTCAATGAATATTTTTCTTGACATATCATAACATCAAATAAAATATTCCTTCAAAAAAGGAAAAGAACGTTAAAACAAGGAATAACTTCAATCATTTATTGATAGCACAAATGTAAAATATTTAAGGCACTGAATTCAAATACTACTAATGCCGTAATTTGGATCAAATTAGGACCCATAAGGAAAAGGAGAGGAAATAAAACTATCATTAAAATCAAAATAAAACACACAAATATGTATTTCAAATAAAGAAAAGTGATAAGCATTTGTACAACATGTATTATATAAGTATTGGTCTAGACGTTTTACATATAAAATTCCTTTAATCCTCACAAGCACTGTATGAGCTATGAGGCAAACCAAGAGTCTTACAGTGGGACTTGACTAAGACAAGCTATAAACACAGTATATGGCTCCATGCTCTGAATCATTTCATTCTTCAAGCAAAATAGGAAAAATACACAACCACTATATCCCAAAAGCCAGCTCAGAGAATTCTCCAGTACAATTCTAATATTAAAAAGATGGTGTTTTAAAGTTTATTTCATGGTTTAATGAGAATTCATTTTGAACATAAAGATGTATCCCTGATGACTGCAAAACTAATGACCTGGGGACCATATCATTAGTCTTTAACATGTGCTCATAGATGACTGCACAATACTGATTTCTGAGACTGGAACACCCCCATCCTCCTAAGAAGTGAGCATCAGGGGCATGGGCAGACATCATGCCAATCAATATTCACCTAATGGAAATGTTGCTAATGGATATTCCTGGTTTTCTGCTACAGTCTGCAGGGTTTTCTAGATCACTACTAATCATTTTGTGCTGGTCCTTAAGTTTTAATTTTAAAAAAATTGGTCCATATTGTTCTCTAGAAATAAACTTCTCTTCCTTTCCTTCTCTCCAGTAACTCAATCAAAAGTACATCAAATAAACTATGATACAAGACAAGGTTTCTGAGTCATTCTATAAACCCTACGGAATTCATGTGGCTGCAAGTCCTCCAGCACTTCTCTGTACTGCTGGCCCTTCCTAGTGGGGGCTCCTGGTGTATGGCCCAGTAAAACAGCAAACGGCTGTCTTTACTGTTTTTTTTTTCAAACAGCTCTCTTTAAAGAAGACCAACAGTGAAAACAGAGACTGATATTATATAATTATACATATTACAAAAGGGGAAAAAGGAAGCATTTATTGCCTTAAGATTTCCATAATCTTTAGTCTTTCTATAAATCCAGACCAATCTATCTTCTAATTAAATATGAAAGTTGACTATTATTTTCTACATAATGAGAGATGCCTATAATCGAAAAGCTGAGTTATATCATACATGCCTATCATTAACTTCCTAATTTCTGCCTACTCAGAAAAGCAATGCTGGACAGCCTGCCTAATGTCAAAAGTGAAATATTTTAAATGAATTTATTTGTATTAACTAGTATCTTCTTTTCTCTTAATCATTCCTCAGCAAAGTAAGCTAAGTAATAATTATTAGTTCATTAGAGAAATACTTATCACATGCATTGGTACAATGGTAGTATCTAGGATAGTTTTGCTCCCAGATGTGAGAAGGGGAAAAGTATACAATTTTTAGGCAAAGTGAACAATTTCTTAGCAAACAACAACAAAAACAGAAAGCAAAAATTACCTAGCTTATCGCTAACTCTAAAAATACTGCTCTAACCTGACTCTACATTTGATTAAGAAAAACAGTTCTGGCAGATTTATATGAAGAATGTTTGCTCATAGAGACAGAAGAGACAAGAGTATAAGTCTATAAAGATTTTAGCTTAAAAACTGACACATGACTTCCCTAAATAAGGAAGTACAAATGGTTAGTAAAACAGACTAGAAACTCAGGTGTCATAAAGTACTTTTTAAGAAATTTTTTTCAGCATCTTCTCCATTTGCTTACTTCTGAAGAACCACCAAAAACTTCACTGGTTCCAAACCAAGTACCTGAAACAGTGTAAATTTTTTTTTTTTAATTTACATGTACTACTCTACAGATGTTACTAGTATTTTCGTAATTAAGGAAAAATTAAATTATGGGGGAAAACTGAATAATTATCTGAATATAATTATAACTCAACTTCAATATGAAAAGTTCCTACACTCAATTAGATAGTCTAATATATGAATAAAGGATTACAAACAGTCTAAAACCACAGTCTAAATCCAATGATATCTAATAGTAACCTATTTATAACTATGTTCATTAAAGAAAATTTTGAATATTTTCTTCATATAAATGTATGCATGATGTTAGAAATTGGAGGAGAGAAGATTGTGGAAGGATCTTTTAAAAATGTTTTTATTTTTACTTTGTGTAAGCGTGATAATATGAAATACTAAATTTAGAAATTACCAGATTGGAAGGAAAATATTATGAGAGTAATATGCCATAATTATAATAAATTATAACTTGACTAAGGGTTTTATATTTTTAAAAGATGATTATGAAAGAACTATACATTTCTCAAATAATTGAATAATCTTCTAAAATGTTTTAGTCTTTACACTAGTGAGTACCTCACTCGTGTGGCAATCAAGTAACACAAACTGCTCAACAGAGGACCTAAAATGGGCCCAAAGCACAATACCCTGGTTTGTGATGTTTTACAGAAAAAACAGAGGGACTATTTGACGAAGATGCACAAATACAAACCATAAAGACTGTTCTTGAGAACCTTACAGTAAAAACACTTTTAAAAACAAATTGTCACTAACCTCCTACACCATCCTCATGCTCTTCATCTTTATCATCTGATTCATCACTTTTTGAAGAAAACAGAAGTAGTTTTTAAAAAAACAAAAGAGCTTAATTAATAATGTATTCAAGATACTTCTTAAAAATGCAGTTAAGGAATGAATGTTACAATGTGACATGACATTAGGAAAGGGGAGAAATGACAGTAAGAAGGAAGCTTTGCTTCTCACATCATTTCACGTTAAAACCTGCACTGCACACGACAGCGAGCTCCCAGCCACCTACAGTATGTCCCACCTCACTCTATTTAGAGCCAAGTAATTTCTTATAAAAGTCAATTTCAAATAATTTAAAGCTTAACTATTATACTTTGACTTTAGATAATAGAGCATTTGAACATTAGAGAACGTAATGAGTAATGAAATATTAATACTTCTGTTGATGTTGTTTCTTTTTAAGCAGTTAAAAACTTTTCTATACTTTTCTTGTATGTAAAGCAAAACTACATACAAAAACAAAATTAAAAAAACACAGAAATCCTGTAGGAAGCAAGCTCTTTTAATGAAATAATAATTGGAAGAATGAAAACAGCAAGCAGAGCAACCCATGCATAACAGCACACATTCTGCAATTAGATGTCAGTCATATCTTAGCATAGTTGAATTCTCTCATTAGACGTAAATTTAACAAGCAGAATCATGTCAAAATATAGGAGAAAAGCAGATTGATACATATTGGCACTGTAACCCACATTCTCTTAAGAATATGACATCATGCATTAGTGGTGAAAGACTCATCAGCTTTTAACTTTCCAGGTTGGACCAACCTGTCTGATGTTGGAAAGGATAAATTGTCCTCATACAAATCTCCTTCTAAACCAAGACTGCTCCAGCTACTGCTGTTACCATTACTGCTGGAGGAAGAAAAGAACAGAGCTGAACCAGAAAATGAATAGCAAAACCACCTTTGTTTTCCTGGGAACAGCTTCTGTCCTTGGTAACTGCAAATCCTGAAGCTGCCACAATGGAGTGGGGCGTCCATGAGGAGGATGACACCATCACTAACAGGAGTACTTGTTCTGGTCAGAGGCTGGGAATTTTTTCCTCTGTCCCCAATACATCATGAAAATTATTCTAAAATTACACTTACTTTACATATTAAGAAAATAATGATGCTTTTAGGACACAAAATAAATTTATGACGAAATTAACGTCAACAGCAAATTTTAGGATATAATTTGTTAAAAGGCTTCATTTTGGGTAAAACTTAAAAAGGAAAACATAGTTCAAGACTGTCAGGTTTTTAAGTACTGCAAAACAGGGTGAGGAGCGTGGAGAAGATCCAATCGGTATACCAAACACAGTCTCAAATTTTGCTATTGATTTTTAAAATACTCATTATGCCAATTACCTTTATTTCATAAATTATGTGTAATTTGGTAGGTGGCAAATAAAATACATTCTCTTCAGAATACAGCTGGAATAACCAAGGTCTTGTTGGTGAGTCACTAACGCCACAAACCGCTAAGCTCTCACATTACCTAACTGAAGGAAGAAGGGAGCAACTATATTCTGTAACGCCAGCAAAGCAATTTTTTTTAAAAAAAGCAACCTTGTTCAGAAACAAATTCGATTTTTCAAAGTAAAACTTTCAACATGCAATTTTTAAAAAATTCTAATCATTCATAATTATTAAAATAATTAGTAAGCCATTAGTTTGCAGTGATAAGCAGCTCTATTCCAGTATCAGGCTAGGTAGCTATAAAAATTAATATTTACACAAACTAAAATTTTGGTTCTAAAAAATGAATTAAAGTCATTTCATGTACACCAGTAAATGTTGACAAGGTTACAAAAACAGAGTGGCTAAAGTTCCAGTTTCCAAAAAAAATCTCCAATAATTAACCTATCCATATTCACTTTAACGCTATGAAACTGCCATAAACAATGATGTATTAGGAATACAATTTAAAACTGGTTTTTTTCAACGTAAGTTCAAGCAAATGTAGATCAATTAAAAAACCATTTAAACCAGAGTTTTAATGCAGTCTTGTCAGACAACCCAAAAATGAGAAAATACAGAAATACAGAATGATTGGACAGCTATCAACCAAAGAGAAATAGGAAAATAATGATCTCAAACACTGTAGTTACTCTTATTAATAAACTAGTTATCTAAACAAAAATCACAAACTTGAAATCTTACCTGTCCTAATATGAGTCCTACATTAATAACAAATCCATCACCTAAGTATTAAATGAACCACAAAAATAATAGCTAAACAATGTAAAGATTAAAATTTCAAATTCCCTGACCTCATTTCCTCTTTCTTCCTACACCTAAAAATGGGTCAGATTTTTTTTTGGTACTGGGAATCGAACTCAGGACCTCACATTTGCCAAGCAGGAGCCGCTTAGCTGAGCTATATCCCCAGCCCAAAATGGGTCAGATTTAAAATATTATTTATAAAATACTACCCATAACTAGGGTGACCATGTTATTTTTCATCTAACCAGGACACTTTTCAAAATGAAATGAAGTCACAATAATTATACCAGAGTAGCACAAGTAAATCAGCACTATCCTGTATAAACTGCAAGATATATTAACCCAACATTTTAAAAAAATCTCTATTTCTTGACTAATAAACCTCCTATTTCACTCTTTATTTATTTTTATTTATTTTTTTTTTGAGGCACTGGGAATGGAACTCATGAATTTGCACTTGCCACACAGAAGCGGTGCCGGTGAGCTGGCTCCCTGAGCCTCACGCATTCTTGAAACATTGTTCTCTTTCTATCACTTCATGTTTTTCCATACTCTCCTTGTCTAGAATAGTTGTATCTTGAAACTAGTGGTAGTCAAGTACAAAAATTATCCTGACTGTTAGCCATATAAAGATTACTATTAATTTTGACACATCTACTAAGAATTATCCCAAGAATTGTACAAGTCTGGCCCCATCTCTTACTTAATATAATCCATAGCTTCTACAGAGATTCATAAACCACTTAAAATATTTAAGAGATTAACTATACATAGGGTATTCTCTTTCTGATCAAGTAGTTATACAACTGTGAAAATCTGAACTCGTTTTGAAAATTGTCATCTTCAGCTGGGCATGGTGGGCACGTCTATAATCCCACCCCTCGGGAGGCAGGAGGATTGTTGCGAGTTCCAGACCCACCCGGGCTACAAAGGGAGCTCAAGGCCAGCCTGAACTGCACAGCGAGACCCTGTCTCAAAAAGACAAAAAAAAAAACAAAACAAAACAAAACAATAAAATTGTCATCTTCTACTTAAATTCCTTCAAGTAAAAGTGCAAGGTGTCATCTGCCATGAAGATCTCTTTATCAGAAAGGAACAGTACCAAAAAAAAAAAAAAAAAAAAAAAAAAAAAAAAAAAAAAAAAAAAAAAAAAAAAAAAAAGAAAGGAACAGAAAGGAACCTATAGCAAATGCCACCAAAAGATGTAAAACAACCTATCTCAAGTGTGCTCTCCCAACTCCTATGGCTGAAATTATCTACAGTGGATTTTCAGGACCCTGCACTGACTTACTGAATCAATCTCTGGAGGTGAGGTTCTGGAAACTGTATGTTCAACAACCACAACAGCACCCTGGGATGAACCTGCTGTCCTGTTTTTGTGCCTGAACCTTAATCCACACAGCAGTACTAGTTCCTATTAAGATTATGGTCAGTTGAAACAGGTATTTCTCTGACGAGAAGCTACTGAGGCAGCTTTGCAACCTAAATGCTTTTACTTGTATTAAATATAATTATTTTAGCCTCAGCTTGATTTGGTCTTGGTTTTACTAAAGGGACTAATTTTCAGTCTTGCTTTTGAGTTATTCACACGTAAATATTTTCTTAATACTCTTTAAAAAATGCAGAGGACAGAACGAAAGAGCCTGACAGACTGCTCTATTACTCTCAACGAGTTAGTTAACCCTCAGCAGGGTGTTCAACTGACTACAAGTCCTCTTAGGATCCCTGCTGTCTGCACGGTTCTCCTATTTTATTACCAGGATCTCCTAAGCAACAATGTCACCTTTCACTGAAATCCCAGAAGCTTGTTTCTCAAAGATGAGAGAAAAAATTAAATGTTAGCATTCAATTCTAGATGAAGTTATGGAAAAGGACTAAATTATACTGTGACATGGCCCCACCTGCTTCTACTATTTTTAAAGACTAGTTTTGGGATCTAGATTTTAAGAAATACTAGCATTTTTCTAAGCATTATAACAAATTATGACACAATACACCCTTTATAAAAGTATTAATACTGGCTAATCCAAGCATCAAGCAAAACACTCTTGAGATGAAGTATTCTAACAGGTGGCAGGCTACGTGCTTTGCTCGTGCACCCCACCCCCTCTTCCTTCTTCCTTCTCCTGGCAAGCCAACTCCAACGGCTTGGTTCCATGGAAGCCTTACAGGATCCCTTCCACTGTCTCTCCAACTAGAAGTATGCCGAGAACTCCTCACCCTCCCTGGCCCAGCTGTGGATGATACCTACACTATTTGCAATATCAGCTGACGTGGATAAAAATTTAATGGGAATTTATAGGTCAATCATGAATGCCTTTAGTTTGGGATAATATAAGAAACCCTTTGTCATAATTAATAAAATATTTCAAAGATACTGTTATGAACAAAGTTAACTAACAACAAAGGTTATATATGAAGTAAATGTCTTCTGGTATGAAAAAAATCGTATTTTTATAATAACTTTATGAATTTTTAAATCTTTCAAGTGCGTATAAATGCTCCAGTTTATTTTGCTTCTAACAGCAATGCAAGGGCCCTTTCCTTCCCCTCCCAAAAACACTACTTTAACTATTATCAAGAAAAAAACACATGCCTATTTTGATCCCTGTTATAGACACCTGTCCTTTTTCCTATCCTCTAATGAAAATAAAAAAACTCTCTGAAGTTTCTAAAAACAACATGTTTGTGACAAGTTCAGCAAAGGTCCCAGAGATATAGTTTAGAGGCATAGTGCCTGCCTGGCAAGCTCAAGGTCCTGAGTTCAATTCCTACTACCAAAAAAAAAAAAATGCACAAAAGTTCAGGAAAGGCTTAAAAGATGTGTATATATTAAAAAAAAAACTATTTCTCAGATCAATTATTGATACACCCAAAGAAAATTAGCTCAGCTAACTACTGCATTAGGTAACTGTCCAAACCATGAAAAATGCATTGTGAATAAAATATACTTTGATTTCCTTTGATTTAGGAATTTTAAATAATCCTCAATGTAAATTTACAGCTCCTTTCTGAGGTCTGAGGACCTATACTGCAGAATTACGTACACAGCTATAGTTACCTTTCACTTAGGTGATGAAAACTGCTGCTTTCGTCTTGGTGTTCATCCTCAAAACTTAAATTGGACCAGCTACCAGTGCTGTCCTCACCAATGCTGAGGTTCAGCTGCTGGCTACCAAGTGACTCAGTTGACTGAGCATCTTCTATTTCCTTTGAACTAAGGAAAGACATAAAAAAAAACAAATATTTGACTACTGAGTTGTTAATAGAGATGACAAAAGTTATACTGAGAGTTAGATCAGTGCCTCAAACACCTCATTTTATCTGCTAATACTCAGACCATACTAATTTCAAAGCTAAGTATGGATCCAAGAGTCTACTATAGTTCCACCCCACTGCATCACTTATTAAATTCTGTTTAAAAAACAGTTCATGCTTTCTGGAAATACTGTTCCAAAGTTTAATAAAATGCTTTGTAAAACAATATTTTTATCTGTAATAAAGAAACTCTTTGGCTTCAAGAACAAAAAAGTAGTTCCCAAATTCTAGCACTGTCAATCAGGCCTATATTCAAAACTAGCCTAATCTCTTCAGGATTCTGAGCATGTCACACTCCTTTTCACTCTTTTTCTAATGAAGAGACATTTATATATGTATTCCTTTATCACAGAAGAGTGCATTCATTGCTCATCTACTGTAAGTGCCCTTTTTACATATTATTTTCAATGAAGTAGTTTAATGTTTTTAAAATGTAAGTCTTCCTATCAAAAACTTCCAATGGTTCCCTCAAATTAGAATTAGATCCCAAGTTCTTAAAACACACTGGCTGGTCCCTATTCGTGATGTCTACTTTTATCACCTCTCACTTTCCCTGGGTGGCTCCACTTCAGCAGTACAAACCTCTCTGTTGTTTGGCAGCTACTATGCACGGTCCCACCTCTTCACCTGTCTCCCTCTGATTCCTACATGACCACCTTTGGCTCTTGGCTCAAACATTATTTGCCAGCACCGCCTCCAGTGCTACCTATGCAAAGCTACAAACAAACTGTGGCCACACTCCACCATCACCAGCATTCTCTAAATCCCATTTTACTTTTCCCATGAGGCACTTAACATTAAGGGACACATGATCCATTTTACTTATCTAGTGTCTGTCTTACTCTACTCTAACATAAGCTCCAAGAGAACACAGATTTTTGCTTGTTTTCTTTTCACCTACATCCCCAGTATCTAGAATAGCACCTGAAAGCTCTGCTTTTATATTTAAGATATACGAGGAAGAATTATATAAGGCAGTCTGAGGACAGACATGCTACATACAGTGCCAAACAATACTTTGTTCTTTTTGAACACTTTTCTTCCTATGTTCCATAGGGTAAAGAAAATGACCCACATAATATGGTCCAGAGGAGCTTATAAAGCCTATTAGATGATTTAATAAAGGACAACTTAGGATATAGCTTAGATCAGTGGTGGTGAACCTATGGCATGCATATGATATGTTTTTAGGACCAAAGATATTAATGTGTGAGTTTTTTCTAAACTAAAACCTCAGTTTTCAGGTTTAATTGCAGCGTTCGAACTTTGCAATAAATAAGTGAGCTTTGGGTTCAAGTTTGGACACTCATCTCTAAAAGGTTTGCTGTTACTGGCCTAGATGTTTTGTTTTTCTTAAAAACCAGCATCATATAGTTTTCCATTTGACATTCAGTTACAACCCCAGCGAATACAACTTTGTGATGCATTTATGGTTAGTTTCACGAACCAACCTTTTATGAGAAAAGGGATACTACAATCCAAATATCTTAGAAAATAATCCATTTGAATGAATCTCTCTTCAAGTCTGAAAGATAATTTTCACTTCAAAGTGTGGAACAGTAAACTACATATATCAAAGTCAACTCTTACTTGATATGTCAACTTTATACCTAGCAGATTAGTAAAGTACACCTTTGGTGTCTTGGTAAATCACGGAAGCATGGCCTTGGGTACTAAATACAGTCGTGCATCTTTTCTCTCTGGCACTGCTCCCCAGCATTGCTTCCCAGCCTCCATGAACTAACTGAGCAGCTTTGCTCCACCATGACCTTCTGCCATGACATTTCTGCCTTGGAGACAGCCAACCATGGACTGAACCTTGTGAGACTGTGCGTCAAATTAAACCTTTTCTCCCTTAAATTGAAAATGCTGAATACTGTGTCCAGTTAACAGTAATGTAGTTTTCTAGTTAAAGATAACTGGTAACAAACAAGTGGGGTCATTGAGGTGACTGTGCCTTACCATATGGTTTAGAAGCCCTATGGAACTGGTTTCCTAGAGAAGTTTGGAAAGAATTAAGAGATGTGGGCAAGGGAAGCTTTAAAATGTAGTAAGCAAAGCCAGATGGGTAATTCTGGTCAGAGCTCAAAAGACCAGAATACTGATAAGAATACACAGAGGAAAAGCCAGGCTCGGGAGGTGTCAGTTGGAAATAAGGATTCCACTGGAATTAGGACTAAAGAACATGTGTTACATTTAGGCAGAAAATTTGTCTAAATTTTGCCCATGTCCTAAGACTTTGCAGGAGAAGAAATTAAGGATGTTAACCTGGTGGAGAAAATATCAACGCAGCTCAACATTCAGGCTATGGCACGGGTACTGCTGGCTGCTTCTAGCTAAATTTATAATGTGAATTAGGGGCCAAAAGCACAGAAAAAACTGGAAAAAAATTAAATCTAGGATCAGATGGAACCTATGAAACTGGGGCCAAGGGAGGTGTGACAGCTAAAAACATCAGCACCATTTAAAAGAAACCAAGTACTTTGTGCGGGGAACTAGAAGATGCTGCTCAAGGGTATCTCAGGTATCAACAAGAGCTCACCTACTACAGACACAAGGGTGTAAAAGTGTCATTCTTTCACTTGAGAAGAAAGACCCTGGACCACGGCTTGAGAAGCGCCTGTGTTCAACTATCCACACACTCAAAGGCAATTGCAGGGAGGGTCAAAGGGGGCCTGACCATTGCTTCCACTGATAGCAGATCTTGGTGTTTGTGAAGCAAATGATGTCAGTTTTACTGGCATGCAAAATGTAAGAGTTATGGGATCAGAAAAGCTTCCATCCAGATTTTAAAGTAAAGTTCAAAAGCCCAGGCAAGGAGCCCTACAGGACAGTGGATGAAGCCATGGAAATAAACACAAATGTACAATGGAGACCTCAGAAGTTTGGAGATTCAAGGGATATGGAATGTCTATCAAGAAAAGTTGCAGCCAAGAAAGGAGCCATCCCATGAGAGGTCAGCTGACCTGCAAACAGTTATAAGCCCCAAGGAACCCACATCATCACCTAGTGCTCCAGAAACCAGACAGTCTAGGACTTAATGTTTGCCCTCCCGGGTTTTAGTCTTGTTTCAATCTTTATTCTTTTTATCCCCTTATTTCTCTCTTTTGGAATAGAAATGTTTAATCTGTGCCACTATACCTTGAGATTATATAGTTTGCTTTTGATTTTTACAAAGTTTCACAAAGAGTTTGCCTTGAGATTCACAGACTTGGAATTTTGAAAACTGACAGAACTGCTGAGGAACATGGATAGCTGTATTACGATACGCAAATTTATCAACTTACTATTATCTTTATTTGAAGAGTAAGTATGGCTTAACAAGATATGCTTGGGTGTGAAGCTGACAAGGGGTAGGTTTTGGTAATTAATCCTTGTATGTCTACTTCATTCGATTAAGAAACACACAGCATTTGGGTGTCTGAGTGGGTTGTGGAGGTATGGTATGGTCCTATACAGTGACACCTCAGTTCAAAAACTCTTCTGTTTGCAAACAATTTATTCACAAGCTCTACATCAGGTAAAAAACACATCATGACCATCTTTCCCAAACAAACATAAACATGGCCCCGTTTTAAATTCATGAACCAAGGTACCACGGCATATAGTCGCTGGCTCCTTGCTCTCAGGCACTATGCCTCTGCTCTATTTCCTGTACACCATGAACTGAGAAAGTCTATTCCACCATGGTCTTCTATTATGATACCGCTACCTTGCAAGGAGATGACCATACACTGAATTTTTTGAGATGGAGAGCCAAACTAAACCTGTCTTCCTTTAGGTTGTACATGTCAGGCACTGCATCTAGCAATGGGAAAGCTGACTAACTCAAGCTCCTACAACACTAAAACAATTATTAAGAAAAGCGAATCCAAGTATGGTGGCACATGCCTGTAACTCAGCACCTCAGGAAGTTGAGGCAAGAGGATTATGAGTTTGAGACCAGCACAGGCAACTTAACGAGACTTCAGCTCAAAACAAAGGGCCAGGGATATAGTTCAGTGGTAGAGTGCCTGTCTAGCACAAAAGGCCGAGTTCTGTCCCTAGCACTGTGGGGAAATAAAGATATAAGAAACAGGAAAAGAATTATAGGGTAAGCTCGGCTCAATCTGCGTACAGCTGAGGGAGCGATTGCAGTGGAACGGACCCTCCCAGCTCCTGAACCCGATCGGCTCGGAGGTGGCTGTAACCAGGATTTGTTAGGAGGCGGTGGAGCAGAATAAACTCAGAGAACGTGCTCCTGGGGCAGATTGCACCAATCTGGGCAGCGGTCCGGGATCCGGCTCAGAGCCCCGCCCCCGCAGTCGGCGCCGCGCGAACTGTGGCAGCTGCATTCCGCGGCTGCTGCAAGAAAGCCGAGGAGGCGGAAAAGCGCCAGGTAGCGCCAGGATCTCCTGCCAGCACGGATCTCGGAATGGGAGAGCCTAGTGAACACAGCAGCAGGATTTCTGAGTGGGGAAGAAGCTCGATCCAGGGAGATACATCTGAACGGCATTCCTGTCTGCACGATCCCAGGGTGAGTTGATTGGGCGCCCTGACTGGTTTTTTCTGAGTCGGGAAGAAGCTCCGCCCAGTGAGGGACATCCAAGCAGCTTTACTGACTGCAGGATTCCCCGGTCGGAAGAGCTGGCTAGGCGCAACCATGGGATTTGTGAGGGGGAGAGGAGCTCCACCCAGGGAGGAACACCTGAGTGGCCTGCCTGCAAGGTCCCTGGGGCGGCGAGCTGTTTATGCGCCCCAGCCAGGTCTCGGGGTAGGGAGTAGAAGCGGAAATCTCAGCAGACAGCTTAACGGACATTCTCCCAAAGAGAAGGAATCATTGGAGCAGCCTCTGCAGCAGACCTTTGCCTGCTGAACTGCCTGGGGAATTTATAGCTCCACATTTTGAATCTGATACCCAAAAATGGGAAAACAGAGGAACAAAACGCAGTCTCAAAACTCAACCCCACGCAGAGCAAGTTTTGAATGCGAGGATACAGGGGAACCAGGAAGCCACATACCTCCAAGTTATGAAACGATTGCATCCGAAATGAAACAACTCCAACAGGCCATAAAAGAGCTTAAAGCAGAAACAAGCCACATACCCGCAATGATTTCTCAGACAAAAAACGAGCTGAAAACTATGATGGAAGAAATGCTCTGTACACATAGAGAAGAAATAGACAAAAGACTAGAAGAAAATAGGAAACAAATGGAAACGTTACAAGAGCAATTTAGGAATGAATTACCAAGAATGAAACAGGTCCAAAGAGAATGCCAGGATTTGAAACCTTACACTGAAAGCATGCAAAACCGCTTAAATGAAACCAAAGATAGAATTTCAGAACTTGAAGACAGCATGGCAGCTTATGAGCGTGAAAGGAAGAATCTCATGATATCATCAAAGACACAAGAAAAGTCAATCCAACAGCTGCAAGATGAGGCAAAACGTAACAATATTCGAGTTATAGGAGTGTGTGAAACAGCAGGAGACCTCACGAACGATATAAAAAGAATATTCGCTGAAATAATAGCAGAAAATTTCCCAAACAAGGTAAAAGATACTGAAGTTCAGTTAATCGAGGCATACAGAACCCCAATGATCCATAACCCAAAGAAAAACACACACAGGCATATAATAGTCAAGATCCCAGATATCCAGCAAAAGAACACAATATTAAAAGCTGCCAGAGAAATGAAACAGATCACCTATAAAGGAAAACCCATCAGAATCACAGCAGACTTCTCAACGGAAACCATGAAATCAAGAAGAGCTTGGAGCCAGATATTATAGATTCTGAGACAAAACAACTTCCAACCCAGACTGATGTATCCTGCAAACCTATCCCTCAAATTCAGTGGATGAATAAAATATTTCCATGACAAAGAACAACTGAAGAACTTCATGAGTGCCAAACCAGAATTGCAAAAAGCACTAAAAGATATTCTAGACAGAGGAAAAAGAGACCACAATTTCAAGAACATTAGAAATAACTCCCTAAACAGAGCAAGCAAGTAAACAGTCAACAAACGAAGAAAAACATCAAGTAAATAACATGACTAGAATAAGTCAACATATAACCACGATAACCATTAATGTAAATGGCCTCAACTCAAAAGTCAAAAGGAAAAGATTGGAAGAGTTGATTCAGGAACACAATCCAACGATATGCTGTATACAGGAAACACATTTTACTCAAAAAGAAATCCACAGGTTGAAAGATAAAGGTTGGAAAACAATTCTCCACGCAACAGGTCCCCAGAAAAAAGCAGGGAGAGCTATTATGTTTGCAAACAATGTAAACTTCAAACCAAAAACAATTAAAAGAGATAAAGAAGGCCACTACATACTAGTTAGGGGAAAGCTGCAAGAGGAAGAGGTAACAATCCTAAACATTTATGCACCAAACCATGGAGCACCTAACTTTACAAGTCAAATCTTGACAGACGTAAAAAATCAAATAACTAATAACACTATTGTAATAGGGGACCTAAACATCCCTCTGATGCAAAGAGACTGGTCAACCGGACAGAAACTCAGCAAAGAAATAACAGACCTGAACCAAAAGTGTGAACAGATGGACTTAGTAGATGTATACAGAGTGTTCCAGCCCACAACATCAGAATACACATTTTTCTCAGCGGCACATGGGTCTTTCTCCAAAATAGACCACATTCTAGCCCATAGAGCGCATCTACCTAAATGCAAAACAATTGAAATTATCCCATGCATATTATCGGACCACAGTGCAATAAAATTGGAAATTAATGACAAAGAGAACTCCAAAAACCACATAAACACGTGGAAATTAGACAACAACCTACTGAAAAACCAATAGGTCACACAATAACTTAAAGAAGAAATTAAAAATTACCTACAAATAAATGAAAACGCAAGTACAACCTACCAGATTCTGTGGGATGCAATGAAAGCAGTCCTCAGAGGGAAATTTATAGCAATGAAATCATATACAAAGAAAATAGAAAGAGAGCAAATAAATAACCTAATGATACACCTCAAACTCTTAGAAAAAGAGCAACAAGCCAAACCAAGAGCCCAAAGAAGGGAGGAGATTATAAAACTCAGGGCAGAAATTAATGCAATTGAG
>PVLD010011123.1:0-66918 GCA_004027595.1 Dinomys branickii
CACATTCACTTTAATTCTAGTAATTGAACAGGCTCATGGGCCACAGTTTTGGCCATGCTTTGCTTTGTTGTCTCCTATTTAGTTAACTTTTTCTCTTAGTTTCACCTAGAAAACTAAAATGTGATTCATCCTATACTCAAAAGCTTACATTTTAAAAGCAAAACTCAAATTCCATAATGTAATGAATGTGAGATATCTGGAAAAAGCAAATATAAAAACAAAACTTTAAAATCTTAAGTGGAACTATAAATCAACATACATTGGACTCATGGACTTTACAGATTTCATAAAGTGTTTGAGATGGCCCGCGTGATAGACATTATTAAATAAAATAAAAAAACTTTTCCATGTCAGAAACACACTGATCATTATTAAAATAAAATAGATAAAACTTAAATTAAAAGTTACCAAAAATAGATTTATATTTATATCCAAAACCTCACAAATAGTAAATTCCTATGTAAAATATTGTAGAGAACTTCATTTAAAGGTCATTTTTGTTCAAAGTCTTAAAGTAGGATTTTAATAGGTGGAGAAATATAGCTGAGTCATTTCATGTATAAAGAATATCAGTACTTTGATTAAAGCTCTAGAACTATTAATGGTAAGAAAATTGTAGCTGAACTGTTTGGAAAAAAATAAAAGAACACTTTTATGAATGAGAGAATTTAGAAGTACATATGAATCTATTAACCAGCTAACTAAAGAAGCATTAGGGTGTTGAAGTTGGCACGCTTTGTGTTCAGAATTACCTAGTTCTCCAGGGTTCTCCTCCTGTTTGATCTTTTGGCCTTGTAAAGCTTTCTGATGTTAAAAGCTGTGTCCATGTAGTTTCTTACAGACCTCCTATGAAATCTTTACAACCTGTAATCATATCTTTGCTTATGAAACTTTTAAACTAAAGACTGTAAACTGAGATTCTTCCTGCAGTCTGTTCTGTTGTATAAAACTGGAGTCAAGCCTTTTCCAAATAATTATCTTTGCAAGTAAAAATGAAAATATTTTCATCCATTTCATTGAAAAAATAATGATGTCTTTTTGCTTCAGAATTCTCTATCTCAACCATGAAGACATGGACAGTTTTCATCCAAATGAAAGCAAAGTGGCCAAGGAAGAGAAGCCTGCAAATTGACATTACACAGATGCTGCTTGTTCGGAACTGCCCGGGGTTAACAGAATTCACTGGCCTGCAACAGCTTAAGATGGAGTGGTTTAATTTGAGGAAAAATATTACACTGTCCATACTTCAAATGCAAACTACTACCAACAGTGGAAATTTCTGCAGGCCACAGCCGTGGCTACCATTCAGAATATAGGCTGTCGGCTAATCCCTGTGTATAACTACAGATCACCCATCTGTCTTCCTAACCAGGCAAGAGCCCACACTATGAAGAGATGTCTTAAAAATAAATATGGGTGATATTTATATTTTTTTCTGTAGGCAAAACCTATCATCAAATAACTAACTCAAACTTTGTACTATGTCTAACATGTACATCTGGTACATCCAGACTTTTCCAGTTATTGCAGAGGCTAGGAGCATTTTTTCCACTTTGGTTTTTCATGTTATAATAATAGATTTTTATCTGAAAACCACAATATATTCTAAAACTTATCTTATTCTGGGAAGCAATCACTTTTGCTTTCTCACAATGAATTCAACATTCATGTTAAGGGACATTTAATTATAGCACCAATAACCCATTTAGAATAGAAGTCTGATATCTGTTGGCTTTTTTAATGACAAGCAAGGGTTTTTTGAAGATGTATTTTTTCCAGAAGACTCGTGCAATTCCTCAAATTAGTTTGAGTCTTCAATTAGGAAAAAGGCACTTTCATAGACTTGAGGGGAAAAGCACTTACATGGTGTCTTAAGTTTTACTTTGCCAGATAATGTTATAAACTGCAACACATCAGTTGATAATGAGCTTCTAGAACTTTCAACAAAACCTCATGAGATTAAATCAGATCTTAGTGTTTCTATCTCTATGTTCTGATAGAATTTTAACATTCTATCAGATGTGGAGAAAATTGCTTAATCACAAAGATACATGAATTTGAGGCTTTAAATCCTATATAATACAGATTTTGACACACCTCCCTGGATACCTAAGATGAGCTGTCATGGAACACAAAGCTCTTACAGAAACAAGCTCCAATTATCAATTCATGACTAATGCATCTGGTTTAGGAAACATATTAACCCAATTGTGTGCCTAGAAGTTTTGCTTTTTTTCCCCTTGGGGGACTAAAAGCTCCCAGAAATTGAAGTTCCTCATGAAAAAATTGAACTCAGGGCTTTCACACTGAGCTGCATTATATCCATGGCCCTTTTTTTTTTTTTTTTTTTTTTTTGAGACAAGGACTCTCCAAGTCACTAAATTGTCTATACTGAGCTCAAGCTCGCACTTCTCCTGCCTCAGCCTCCCAGAGTGCTGCTCCTAGGCACTGTCAATATTCCTCCACTGATGAGTAAAGAAGGGAGAGATTCAATTGCCATGAAATTAGTTTTATGATAACCATTCAGCAGTTACCAGTTAAGGAAACAGGACACATCAGAAGACAAATTTCGTGAGTCTTTTGGTACTTGTGTCTGACCTCCTCCCAACCACCTCCTGCATGAGACGAGCACCAGGAGCCAGGACCACACAGGAATACTTAGGACAGGGCCTCGAACAAAGATGAAACTCCTTGCGTTGCTCTACCCACTTCCTCTCCCCTCTGAGCCAGCAGTGTCAGGCGAGTTCCCCAGGGTGTGAGTCTTGAAGCTATGGCTGGGACTTTGCAGCAGTTGTGTGCAGTTGGCAGCCATCAGATGAGACAGCTTCAGGAGCCGCTAGACCTTTCCGAGGACAGACAGGGTCAGACGGACAGCGCTCTCTCCCATTGCTGTCTGTGGTTGCCGTGCTTATTTTTAGAATATTGTGTCTTTACTTATAATTTCCATGGCATCTTCCTCATTTGGGTTAATAAAGTCCTAGTGAAGTAGGTGGCTGAAAATCATTAATCCACAGCTTCTTTCAGGACCCGAACTTGCTCTCAGTACCTTCCCAGACCCCTTCCTCGCCTGAGTGCCTTCTCTCCTGCTGTGAGTGCCCCGCTGCTCTACTTCTCAGCGCTACAGCTCTACCTTCAGGGTCAAATCAGGCCCTGTTCCCGGAGGAAGGGAGGATAGACCACACGGGCAGGAACAGCGGGCTTGTGACATGTGGACCCAGTTTTACATCTTCCACGCCACTCTGTGAGCGCGCGGGGATACGCAGGGTCAGTCCCACTGGTTCCATGCGCCTTGACGTTCCTAATGACCTAATCCCTGTAGGCTGCTGCTCCTGTACTGATGAATCACTCTTACTCACCCGGGCCCGCATCAAAGGAGGTGCTCAGTATGAACTTTTCTGTTCCACAAAAATCTCAGACTGTCACAGCTCCATGAATGTCCGTTGTTTGTACAATATGTGAGACACACCAGCCCATTATCATTCAGAGAAACAACAGTTTTTACTCTATACTATAGTTATTTTATGGCTTTATTCCAAACTGTGCTTTGAGGGCTGAAGCTTTCCTCTATCACTGAAGGAAGAATGGATAAATTAATGCGTAATTAGCCACAACTTTAATCCATTTCTTGTATTCTGTCCCCTTATCTTTCCAAAGTGACCCTCATGGGTCAGTCTCACCTTCCCAAAGCGATCATTACTATTTAATATCTATTTTCACAATCGCATCCGTCTTTAAGTGCAGCTCTTCCTAATTCCTATAGATATTTTTCAAAGCAGAGGAGAAATTGAGAACACTGACATTTTCTCATTGCTTCCTGCCAAAATATTGCCTATGTATCAGTTTTTGGAGTGTGTTGCATTGACTGAATATCACCTCAGTAGGGGTTATTTCTCAGTGTTCTACAACACAAATCGTGCACGGCAGGTGCTGAATATTTGGTGGTTATTGTATCAAAATGAGCAGATGCTCTTATTTTCATAAACAAAATTAAGAAAAAAGAAAGAAATATTGTTTGTATCTAGCCAGGAGCAAACTGAAATGATTTTTATGGTGGTGGTGGGTGTTCAGGTGAGTCTGAACACACACATGAGTATCAGCAGAGGCTTCTCCAGTAAATTTCCTGTCTTCCATAACAAGTACTTGGACTAAATACATACACAAAGTCTATACAGAGGAAGCTGGTGATGCAATATTAACTGCAGAAAGAATGTCACCTATACAAAGAAAAGAGTTAAATTGCATAAGCAGGAAAGAGCAATGGAACAAATTCAAGTATAATTACCTCTGGCTGAGAAGGACCCTGGTGAGCTGAGGTTTTTGGCCTGTCCTTGTACAGCTCTTTGTATGTTCTAAAGTGTGCTCCAACAATTATGCTTTATTATCAGAGGGAAAAACGTGAGCAGCTGTAACAAATTTGTAAAACGATGAGTAATAGAAAATGGAATGTGATATTTGTTTTTCTCTCAAGATTATTCTTGCATCTCCAAAGCTAAGGATCCAAGAGCCTGAGGGCTTCCATACAAAGGGGTTATTTTCTTTTTTAAAATTTTTTAAAATTTTATTTTAAAAATAAAAGAATATAAATCCAAATAACACAAAAACAATAAGGAAATATAAAATTATAGGGAAGATAGTAGAGAATTGACAATGGATGCTATATTATGCAATATTATCTTCCCATATATTACTCATTTATAAACCGGAATATTGCAAAAACAGTAAAGGAACTATACAGAAGAGAGTAGGGAATTAACAGTGGGTGCTGTATTACATAATGTTATCTTTGCATTTGTTACTTAGTTATAAACAAGAATAACGCAAAAAACAATAAAGGAAATACACCATTATAGAGAAGATATTGGAGAATTAACATTGGATGCTGTATTACACAATGATATCTTCACTTTTGTTACTCAGTTATACAAATAATGGCTCGTTCAATTAATCAAACAGTTTTCTCCACCCTCACCTCCATTGTTCGCCCCCCCAATCAGTCATCTTCCCTCTGATAGTAACTGTACTTTTTGGTTTATTTATTCCCTCAGGCTCTCACAATGAGAAGGCACATGGTTGCTTCCAATTATGCTGTAACAAACATGGGTGCACTCAAATTACTATGGCACTAGGTGGAAAAGCACCCATCCTCAAACACAGTATATAGACAGGGAACCAGATACAATATGGTAAGCGCCCAATTGATAAGCCCTCGAGGTCCTCAGGGATCTGGGTCAGTCAACACGGTCATCCCTGTGGACCACTGGTCTCCATCCAAAGAAGCCCTCCCGGGGACCCGGTCAAGTTCAAGGGGTCTCCCCCACAGACCACTGGTCTCCACCCCAACAAGGTGCTCCCGGGGGCCCAGTCCAGGTCCTCAGGATTTTCATGTAGCCTGTGGGGAGGCCCCATCCCCCCTCAGGTTGCTAAGCTCCTTGTCGAGGCCTAAAGGGGCTACTTTCTTAGGGCTTGTACAGAGCCAGCATAATGGTCCTGCTACCCTACACTTCACAGTAGAGATTGTAAAGATGACTACAACACTCACTCACTGTTGGTCATTTGTCTACTCAAAATCCACCTGCTGTGACTTTCTTCACCTACACAACACAAGGAAATGGTTCTATGGAAGCGTTCACAGAAAACACAGATGAGAACAAGAAGGGGAGAAGAGCATCTTATTTTCACTTGTAGGAAAATGTATATACTGGCTTTTCTCCTCCCTCCTCCCTCTTCCCTCCTCCCTTCTCTCTTTCTCTCTCTGTCTCTCTGTCTGTCTCTGTCTCTGTCTCTGTCTCTCTCTTATCTAACAGCAAAGGAAAGGCAAGAGAAAAAATCACTCTGCTTGTTTGGCTGGCTTCCTGCTCTTGAGAAAGTTGGATGAGTCCTCCCAAAGCTGAAATGAATTTCACTAAAAAACAGTAGGCAATTGCAAAACACTGTGGGCGATGCATTGTCAGGAATTCTCACTGAAAGGTGCGAATCCATTGGAATGCAGTAACTGTCCTTTGTGAGAGCTTCTAACGACTCATAACAACTAGACAAGGCTCACACCAGTAGCAGTACACATTTTGCCTCCCCCTTCCTGTTGGCTTTAGTACTGCGAAAGAGAAATGGAGACTCAGAATGGCTGCTAAGTAAATGACAGTGATGCTGAGAGATGGGCTATTAGAAATCGTAGTTTAAGGAAACAGTCACCACCCCCTTCATTTTCTCTATGAATGGACTGACCCAGGCAGTCTTTTGCTGGTCTTAGTGGAGTTGGAAGCAGAAACAGCAGCCCCTTAAAGGCGTGGCCTTGAGTTGACATAGAGTGGCTTCTGCTATAGCATAATGGTGAAACAAATTACAGGACCTACCCAGATTTTAAGAAGGGAAATAAACCCATTCTCTTGACGGGAAGAGACAAATATTTTATGGTCCATTGAGGATGGTAAGGAAACTAAAGAAAACAACATTCGATCTCAAGAAAAAAGCCTAAGATTGGGTCCAAGGCAAAGATAAGTAGAGTTAAAGAGTTTTATATTAGATATGAAATGGGAATTTAACTTGCATCTGCTTGGAGTAGACACTTTTGTGCCTCAGTCTCTCTAGAGCAATGTGATATCAGCCTTTCTTGTCATCTATAGAGGGAAAACAATACAGTTGGAACCAGGCTAGAAAGTGTATCACTCCATATATGCACCAAATACTGTTTACACTCTTCAATCAAAAAGTCACTTTGAAATGCTAATTTAGCCAAGTGTCTCAGTTATATTTTTCTCCTTGCTGGGACAAAATACCTGACATCCAAAATGAAGGAAGGAAAAGTTTATGTAGCTTATAGTTTGTGGTTTCAGTCTATACTTGGCTGGCTCCAAGGCAGAGTGGCACATGGCAGAGGGCAACAGTTCATTGTGGCAGAAGACAGCAAAGGCAGCAAAAGCAGGAAGGGTGGAGTAGCCGTAAGCAGCATCTTTTTCTCCCTTACATACGCAAACTACCCTTCCCAGGGTGGGTGTAGCTCTCACATCCATAATCAAACTCTAGAAGTCCACCCCATGACCTCATGAGGCTTTGGGAGGACACCCAGACACAAATTATAACACCAAGATAATGGGAAATAGAATTCTTTTTTTTTTACTCAGAAAGTAACCCGGGTCATTTAACTTAGATGCACATACATATAAATCATTTCTTCAGTGAATATTAATTATTATTTGCCAAATTCCAGCTACTGTGCCAGGTTACATTATGAATTTTATGTAGATATGAGAGTTTTTTCTCCTGGGTTCCCAACTGCCAGGTAGTAAATAAATAACTTTTTTCATATACCAAAAGCTAAAGATAATCCAAAGATAAATGAAATAATTATAAGGGACCTCTGGTTGGCCCTATGCCATAGCTGGTGTTGACCAACTGACCACTTTAGGTTGTCAGGCTTTTCTATGGATATTGACTCAACAGTATATAAAAGACTCTAGGAATTTTAGAATATAGGAGAAACATCAAGAACATTTGTTATAACCCAGATGTCAGTGATGGCAGGTTGCCCCAAGTTTTCCTGAGGGTTACGCATATATCTAGAGCTTTCCCAGACACGGACTGAACTATGAGGGAAAGTGAAGGGGAAAATCTTATTAATTGCTGCTAGACTCAAAACAATTCTATTGCTCAAGGAGCCATCCTTCTGGGTGATCTGTAAGATGCAAGAAAAGAGAAACAAATCTTTGAAAATGACTTTTCTGGGCATGGTGGGTCACAGTTGTAAACCTACATATTCAGAAAGGTGGAGGCAGAAGGATTACAGGTTCAAGCCTAACTTGGATATCTCTCCAAAAAATCTTTATACAGATAAGATCAATATAAAGAGGTTTTCCTTAAACACAAACCAGAGGATTAAATTTGTACAAGGAGGGTTTGCTGACATGGAGAGTCAGATGTAAAGATATTCTATTGCTCAGGAGCTGCAGGAATTCTCATGTTGCCTGGAACTGCAGGATGTCACTCAGATTTAATGATGCAAATTCCCATCCAATGTTTTGGAGATAATTTTCACATTCCAATAAATTCTGAGTCAATTTTCTTTCTGTGGTAGTGATTTAACCTTAAGTATAAGGTTTGGAAGGGAAACAATATCTTTATGAAAGTCAATGGGGCAGGCAGTGCATAAAGTTCTAAACCCAGAAAGTCTTCATTTTACATCATTTTGTTGTAATATAGATCAATTTCTTTTATATGCAACTATAAAATACTAAAAACTCTAAACACAGAAAAGTTTTGTATGGTTTTATTTTGATTTGGTTAGTCATTTCAGAGTAAAACTTGAACTGGCTGTAAACACTGACTGTATTATATGCTTCCAATGTCAAAGCCACTCAGCAGGAGAAACATACCATCAACTTATTCTGATCAGTGTCCTATTAGGTCCTGGTTGAATTCAACCCAACGCAGAGCTCAAAAGGTGTAACTTGAATTAATAGAGCAATTTATGATTCACAATTATCACACATAGATAAAATACTTTCATTGTAGAGATATTAATGGTTACAGGATTTTTATGTTACAGCATGCTACTTATATGCATCTTAGTATCTTTCTAAAGTAAAAAACCCTGAATTTCAAAGTCTGTCTTATCTCAAGAGTTATGCACAAGACATTATAGGGTAGTTTAAGATCTTTTAGAATATAAAAGAGATATTCTATTTCTAGCACAAGTAAGTCAGCAGTAGGGAAAACATTTATGTCTCCTTCTTTTAATGAATACTTTATTTAAAGAGAAAAGAACAAAAACAAAATAACAAAAACATTTCCTAATTTCTAAACAAGATGATAGGAAATTAAGACTGGTAGTTGTATTACATATTTTTATCTTCAAAGTAGTTGCTCAGATAACCAGATATGGGCATGCAAGATTGATCAAACAATTAAACATTAGCTGTTCTGATCAATAGACCAATAGGAATTAGTAGCACAATTATGTTCTGTTCATTAATTTTCATATTTCTTGTGTTTAGGACCCAGTCCATATCATATCAGGAATAAAGACAAATAAAAGTGCTCTGTTCTTGGCAAGCTCACTGGGTGAAGGCCTAAAAGCAGTCTCCACATGTGTCTTTAAAAAGCCCTGGATGAGGAAGCACAGTTTTTATTTGATAGCAGAATTTTTGTAGTACAGCACTTAAAACACCTTATAAGAATATGAATAAAATGTACTTCCTTTGTGACCTCATTAAATCTATTGTCTCTCTACATTGAGTGTTATGGCCATGTGTAGATGACCTGTCAAAGCCTCTTGTGGTCACAGGTGGCACTTTTCAGAAGTGGCTCTATCCAGGTGTTTGCTGCTGGGATCAGGGATGTGATGCTGGGATTAATTCATGGTGCTATGCTAGGATTAAGTGTGTGGTACCCACCTTAATGAGGAGTAGCCTGCATAAGACATAAGGGACAGAAAGAGGGTTGTTGCTTGTAGCTTGTCACTTGCTGATTGCTACTTTACTGCTTTGCTGCCTTCTGCTTGCCATTAATTGTTTCTCCTCTGTGATCCCCCTCCGCCATGCCACCCTGCCTTCGAGTCAACTCTGAACTGAAACCTCTGCAAACTGTGAGCCAAATAAACCTTGTCTCTTTTACTTTTCAGTGTTGAATATTTTTTCTCGGTGATGAGAAAAGTAACTAAGATACTGAATATAAAATATTTTCATATGAGCTGAGTTAGCAAAAATTTTTAAAAAACAGTGTGACTAGAAAAGATAAAGATTTAAAGGGTGAATCTTGCAAAATACTAAGGAAGCAGTCAATCTATGTGGTAGTAATTAAAACTCATATTTTAGGATATTTGTAATTTCTGAAAATCAATGTATGATTTAAATCTCAAAGAAAATGTTCAAGAGACATAATCAGATGTGGGCAAAAAGCAGGGGGGATCCAACTATAACAATTAATATATCAGTTTTAATTATGAATATATTTCATTTCCTGGAACACTTGTTGACCTACCTTTGATCACTAGGAAAGAATTATAAGATATGCAAGACTTACAAGAATTATAAGATATGCAATTATAAGATATGCTGTATAGGGTGCTATGCAGCATGAGGACCAGGAAATTGTCTAAATTTACTGAACATAGAAATTATGATTTTACATAAAATCATACAGTAAAGTACATGATGTGATTGTGTTTTTTAATTATGTGATGATTCTAGGGATTGATATTAAGACATGACATAGCTTTGTAAAAGAAAAATGTTCAATAAAATGGTTTTATATAATTAAGACATATTAAATGAGATCACAAAACATCCTGTTATGCGAGTTCGTTTTCCATTTAACAGAAAGTATTCATTCAGAATAGATTCTAGGGTTGTTTAAATCTTATATAATTTGAGTACTTTTTGAGGAAGTGGATGCATCACATAAGGGAAATTGGAGGAAACAGAAAACTAAACAAACAGAAGTGATCAGGAGTAGGAGGGTTCAGATCTCCAGAAACAATAAGATGGGCTGGAGGAGGGTGGTCATGACACACAGAGCTGTAAGTGGAACAGAAGGGCCACAGAAGCCCACTCCCAACAGCTCCATAGGACCAGAACTCTCCCTGCTTTAGATGCTGGCTGTGAACACTGATTGTATGATATGCTCCCAATGTCAAAGCCACTCAGCAGGAGAGACTTACCATCAACTTATTCTGATCAGTGTCCTATTTGGGCCTGGTTGAACTCAACCCAACACAGAGCTCAAAAGGTGTAAAAAGCTGTTTCAAGATTTGATAAGGTGCTATGCAACATGAAGACCAGGAAATTGTTTAAATTTATCGAACATAGAGATTATGATTTTAAAAGTTAAATATCTTATCAAAGTACCAAAAATAAGAGCACACTTTCAAGCCTGAAATTTATTTTATCCTTCTTTCTCCATCTGTGTATTCAATTAAAAGAAACACATTTGAATTCCTGTCAAAGATTAATCTTTAATGAGTGCAGATTAGCCAGGCTTGGAAGTGACTTTCCAAATGTGCACCTGAAGACCTCATGTGTCATACTAATCACAGGAGTGGGCAGCCAGAAACAGGGTTTATTTTCAGTTTTCAAGAAGCCACCTATGTACATAACCTTTTGTCTTCATTTCTAACTAAGAAAGAAGCCAGAATACATAGCATTAGGGCAAAAATTACCATGATGCATAATAGGTGCACGAGGTGTCATCTAAGTAACTAGAAAAAAGTAACTTCTGGAACTTGAATTTTCTTATTATATCTTAGGAACAAATTAAAAATTCATGAACATGGACTACTACAAGATGCTTCAGGTGTTATGCAGTTTGTGTCTAATCTCTTCTCCTGCAGCCTGTCTCCATTGCTGGAGGACTGAGCTGCCCCCAGCAGTGACTCAGGCAGCTGACATTAAGTCACTCACCCATGTGCACATCCTCAATAAACAACAAACTGTTTTCAACATGGCAATGTGGAAGTACTTCATATAATCAATAGTAAATTATCTCCTCCTTCACCCTCTCCTATTGTTTCCACAAGCAGCGGTTTTCATGTTGGAGAAAGGTAAAACACCAGAATGCATCATTCTTATGTGATAATTTTTTTTAATATTTCTTAAAAAGTACATATTCAGAAAAAAGCCTGTTGTTCCCATAGTGTGTTAACTACTTCACTATGATGCATCCCAGAGACGTTTCCTTTCTTCAGTTCTATTCTCTTAAGTATTCATATGTTGTCACCATCAATAATTAACATAGTGTCAATATGGCTCCATCAGGTTCTTTTTAAATAAGCAATTTGTTTTAGATTATGCAGAAAATGTACCTGAACTTTGAATTATTTATTATTACAATAAGTTGAAAGATAATATTCTTCAGAAAAAATAAATGTGCTATTTATCACTGAGAAAAAACAGCAAAACCAATAGCAAGGATAAAATTTGTCTTTGCGGTCATTCTAAGAAGCATGTTCCGCTAAAGAAACTGTTTTATAAATGCACCATCTGCCCAGATGCTCTCAAGGGAAAACTTTGGGTTGTCTGGACTCTGCCCCATGTGGGTAGCCCCCTCCTGGGCTAATTTGCTGTGCCTGACCAGCAGCCTTTCCTCGACCTTCTCTGTGGTTGCGGTCATAAGTCTGGAAGATTTGGCACTGGTGCTGGGTTTTGCAGCCTGCAAATGAAGTCTGTTCCTCTGCATCACCACTGTCTCATGACCTAAAACATCTAACCTAGGTAGTCAGAGGAACTGCCCTATCCTGGCTTCTGAGTTGAAGAAATGCTCAGAAGCGTCAAACTCAGAGAAGTAAGGCTCATGGGTTGTTACAGTCCAAATAGAGACTTTGTTTAAAGCTTCAATGCTTAGTTTGACTTCATGGATGAGTATTTGATAGTTCTAAGAATATGTGCAAATTGTAAATATAAGTATATGATAGGTGAGGCTTATTTTGTATAGTTAGGGCCTTTACTTCAGTAGCTACAGATCCTTTCTTCAGGTGAATGCTCAAAATTCTTTTGAAGTGTAATTCATCAGAAAATACGGACAAATTTCAGGTCACTGAGCCTTAATCCAAACTCCAGTGCTTGGTTTAATTTGAGTTGTTCACCCCACGATCCTAGCAATAAGCTTAGGACGCATTTACACGGATCACCCGGAGCACACCTAGTAAGGAGATGGTACACACGTGAAGAGGTGCCCAAGAAACTCACAGCAAACGCTGACATCATCGGCCTCTAGTTTAAGTGCGCTGGACTTGGTTTAATGCTCGGTCACACGGTACAGAAATTCTTAGTACTTTCCCTAACAAAGAATTCACAGTTTGATTTGCACTGGCTTCACAGATCGTGCAGCTGGTGCTTCCACCAGGAAACATTGGTGCTCCCCACGGAATTCCACTCCAAACTGCCCGCAAGCTTGAGGCAGCAGAGTAGATCTTCCCCGGCTCTTTAGCGCTTTGATCTTCCCTGCAGGCTTCAGAATGGCCAGCTCTAAGGATCATGTGAGCTGGTTCCTTAAAATTAAAATAAAGATACACATTTTCTCATTTTCTAAAACACAGAAAAACTTCATCACTCCAAACCTAATCTTAGACAACAAACTGGAGAGGCAGCTCATAAAAGAAAGAGATGAAGGAAATGAATACTCATATCTTGCTCAGACCTCTCTCTCCTCGGCCTGAGGAAAGTTCGTCCTAGATCTGCGCTTTGGCTCAAAACGCTGGAAGCAGAGGGCAGAGGACAGCTCTTGTAACTCGGAAATGTCAGCCTGCTGAGCCACAGAGCCAATGGCGAAAGTGGGAATAAATCTAGAAGATAAAATCACCACAGTGAGCGTCCTATTTTAATTCTCTAAATTGAAAATGCTAAATATAGTTCCTGGTGTGAGTGTAATTGTTACTTTCTCATATCATCTTTCGACTCCATGAAATATCATTGACATTTTCTTTTCAAAGATGAGGAAAAAGACATAAATAATTTAAGTACCCAGTATCACACAATTAATGAACAGCAGAGCTGGGATTCAAATCTTAGTCTTTCTCATCCCAGAAGTAGTCTTGGCTACTTCCTCTACTGAAGTGGGCATTTTATTTTTGTTTTGGATGTCCTTTTCACTGTTTTCATAAAGTTGTCAAGGATGATTTTTCTAAACACACATAAAGTCATAGTACACATTAAGTCTGTCAGTGTATAAGAGAAGAGAGAAGAAAATCTTTACTTTTATTATTTCATTTGTGAATGTCCTGGGTGAAAAACCTATCTTCAGTTAGATTACTGCAATCTCTTAATCTCTTTACATTTCCAGTCTGTGAAATTGGCAAAATAATGATAATAGTATTTTCTTGAGGCCTGTCATAAAGCAGCTAAAATTTGTAAATATTTAGCATGATTTTTGTTAAGTAATAAAATTTAAAACAAACAATATTTTAAAACTATAAATCAACATCAGTTATAATTATTAATCATCACAAAGAAACATCACCAAAATGCTTGCATCAATCCAATGAGTGAACTACACATTGTAAAAATGTTATATAGTAGGAATGTTATAATAACAGTCTCAAAACACAGGTTATACAATTTAAATATTAATCATATAATAATTTCCCTGGATATTGAAGAAGTACTTAACCAAAATATCACATTTACTCCAGCTGAAAGTTTCAAATAAAATATGAAGAACAGACATGAGTTTAGATATAAATACATGAGTAGAGGATCACTTTTAATGGGCAAACAATAAAACTTAGTAACAAATGACTGTCATTTTCAATGTCAATTTTACCATACTAGCTGGTAAATTGAGAAAAGTAAGTACAAAGCTTCACACTGTATGTGCATAATTACTATTTAAAATAACGCAGTTCTCCTCAATTTTTTTTTTCCGGTACCGGGGATCCAACTCAGGACCTTGCGCTTGCCAGGCAAGTGCTTATGCCACTGAGCTATACCCCCAGCCCCAATAATGCAGTTCTATAACAAAAAATATACCTGATGGAGTTAATTGGAAAAATATTAGCAAAAAGACAAAACAAGTGATGAATGCACGTGAGAAAAAGACATGTACTTGTCTTAATGCTGTAAGCCACTGAATAAAGGAAATAAAGGAAAGGGCTGCAGAAGAGAATTTAGGCAATTGTGGCAAAGTGACCCCAGGGACAGCTCTTCTATTTCCAAGGATATTTACTGCTGAGAAAGTTTTCTAAATGTTGTGGACAGAGGAAAAACGTACCAAAAGATAGAAAGCCAGAAATCTAGACTCTCATCCTGACTTTCAGTTATTTTTCCACTGGAAAGTTAGAAAATGAACGTGTTTGGGCCTGAAAACCATATGAAAAGGGGAGGAGGTGAAAGCATCACGGTAATCCCAGTTACCCTTTTTGTACAGATGTGCAGGAGAACAGATTCATCACTAAAGAATGCAAACCTTCAGTGAACCACTCGAATCAACAGTGGAAGCCTAACGTGGGGATAACCAGAGTCTTCATGGAGTAGCAAGAGCAGGATGAAACCCATTTAGCAAAATGGTGACCCTTGAAGGTCTGTGACAGATAAACGTGGAGCCATTATGTTCTCATCATTTTCAATTTGAAGTGTCTCACAATACATGTTTTTTTAAGATCAGAATTATGTTATATTGAAAATGTGTTTTCTCTATTACTGCCATTTACATAGAGGAAATAGATTTACGGTTTTAAAAAGAGCAAATGACAATGTCTGCCTGGGAAGCACAAAGTCATAAGTTCAATTTCCAGTGCCAAAGAAAAAAGAGCAAAAGAATATTTTAAAATACAGTATTTAACAGAATTTTTCTAAGAAATTATTTCTTCACAAATAGAACAAATTCTAGAAATTGCAATTTCACATGTTGAAATGGAGTGTTTTACTTTCACGAATTTTTTTCCAAAGTAAAGTCTCAAATCACAAATTTAAACTCTGTCTAGACAATATGAATTTCTATATTCAGTGAAGAAAAATGGTAGGATTATTTTTAATATTTTACTTGTTATTGTATTTTTAGAACTATTTATATAAGATATGTCAAAATAACTCCTTATTCTTAAAGTCAACAGAAATAAAAAAGCAAATTTTGTTTAATATTTTTCTATCTCCCAAATTGTGTAAGGACATGTGAAAATCAAAAGAAACAGCAAAACAATAAAAGATTCCTTTTCAAGAATCTCATGATCCACTTGGAAGAAATAGCATAATCATGAAGGAAACAATTTAAAAACAATTCTGTCCTGGAAACCACGGCATCTGTGGAACTGCTGCAAAGATGCACGGGATAAGACCTGGGCCAGCCCAAGAAGAATGAAAGATTTGAGTAGGCTAAAAGAGAAGGAAGAATTGGCACGGTTTGGGTGTAAAGGGCAGGCTGGCATTTGCAGCTGCTATGTAAATTGCCCCACCCGGGATCTAGAATGTTTTAATGGAAAATAGAGTTTTATAACAGGAGTCAGTCACCCTGTTAATCAGTTACTGCACCTTACAGGAAAATTACGGAACCTGGGGATTCAACAGCAGAGTAAACTTGATGCAGGAAGTGCAGACAACTGAAGTTCAAATACATGAAAAATTAGCTTTGTTATCAGAGATGAATTCGGTAAGATTAGGACTGAATCAGAAATGGTTGATCAGCATTTAAATTAAAATTTCAAAATAAGGATCCTCCTTTATGAAAATCAACTCTTCATATTTATTTAGCAAAGCATTCTCTCCCTTAGATGTGGTTTGTCAAATGTTAAAATTATATCTAGAAATTTCTTCACTGACATTTGCCACAGCACACAGTTTACTTTTATTACTTGCCTGTATGTTGGTTGCTTCTTGGTGGTACAATCTCAGTTACTACTAATGGATAACGTTGCCTCTGGAATTAGCAATGCTTACTGAGTGTGCTGCTTTTTCTTCTCCTGATGAAAGGAAACATTTTATTACTTTGCATGTGTTCTCCAAATTTGATTCAACAAAGTTGGGGAATATTGTGAGATGACTGAATTTGATGTGAGATTTAATCTTCATCACTACAATAATGTAAAGCTTCTACCTCAAGTAAAAGGAAGAATAGTTGTTTACCAACAGAATTAAAATGACTGATACCATAACTAATCTTGAATGGTTCACAAAGGGTATTACTTAATATAGTAATACAATAATATGTAGTAACAAACATTGCTCAAATCTATGATCAAAATATTTGAGTATCAGAACTCTAGCAAACACATACTGGTATGTGATAGAATTTATGATCCTTATATGAATGTTCTTCATTTCAAAATTATGACGAGTTCAGTTCAAGTAATATAGATAGAAATAAACATAAGATAAATTAAATTATGAACATCTAATAACTGTTTAAACAATATAATGGTGGTGTATAAGGTTGTAATTATCTTAACTGCACTGATTTGAAATATATACGAAAAGGACACTTGCTCTGTGCAGTGATCTGTATGACTCACCTTACACATTCTTAATAAAAGGGAACTCAAATGGAAGTGTGCTATTATTAATTCAGTAATGTGTAAATGGTTTTCCTTATACCTAGACAAACATAAGTTCTTTGGATTGTGGTTTAGTAATGGTTCAATAAATAGGACAATATTAGAACTTTAATAGAACCAGTAGGCAAACGTGAACTTTGCTATAACATTCATTTACCAATCTTCCCAAGAAATAACCAAAAAGACAATTTTTATATTGTCTGTGGGAAATAATTCTACTCATAAACAAAGCAATACTCATCATTGCATGCAATGAGATAAAAGAAAGATGAGACATTTGCAATTATAGCAAATGATTTAAAAAAGGCCTCCAAAAAGAAAGAAGGGAAAAATGTATGTGTATATACAAGGATAGCTGAGCTAATTCTGCTGTTGATGTCCCTCAGTTTATTGAAAAGAACAGTTAATGCTTCATTTTTCTTGACCAATTTTGCATGCTTATCTCTGGTAGTCTGAACAACTAATTGAAAGACAACAGTGTGCAATATAACAACCATTGTTGAATTCCTACCATCATGTATAGTAAAGCTCTGAATCATTTCTAATGGTTTTTTAAGTAGTTTTTATTGTCTTTAATATTTTGATCAATGTTGCATTATTACATATGGTAATCTGAGCAATTTCATTGAAGATAACTGCATGCAATATAATAACTATTGTTAATTCCTTTATCTTGTTCTGAAATTCTATATCATTTTTATTGTTTTTGTGTTTTGGTTTTTGTGTTTGTTGCTGTTATTTTCTTATTTTTTTCCCTTTAAAATAAAAAAAGTGGTCTGGTGTGGGGACGCATGCCTGTAATCCCAGCACTTGGGAGGCTGAGGCAGGAGGATGACTGCAAGTTTGAGGCCAGCCTGGCCTATAAAGTGAGCTCATGGCTAGCCTGAACTATATAGTGAGACCCTGTCTCAAAAAGACAAAAGAAAAAGGCCTCCAGATGAGAAGTATGACTCAATATGCCCTTATGTTTTACATAGTAGGAAAATGTATTTATAGATTTTTCCACCCATTTTCTGTCTAACTATATGCATTCTTTATAAAATATGCTCAAAATAGTATTCAAAAAACATTCTGGACAACTTGAAGTTGTAGGTAAATTTATAATTTCTTCCCTTGCTACAAGCAAAGTACAACAAAGACATTATAACTGTTCCCATAATCTTTAATTTTATGTCATGGTACAAATAGGTTTTAAAAATTCACAGCACGGCATTTGTCTTCTTTCATGAAGTTGAAAGTTCTCTTCTAAATATCTAATTTATTCTTCCTTAAAACGTGTCATAATAGAAACCTCTTAAAAGCTGCTTTAGGTAGCAGTGATTTGGCATACACCATAAGCATTAACTCTTCCTTTCAATAAACTAATGAACAGTTGCCTGTAAGCTTGGGATCTAGGCTTTTGCCCTCAGTCTAAGCACCATAATAGAAGTAATACAGTGTCTAATGGAGAAATGTAATTAGTAACATGTGGAGTGAACCTGTGGAGTCTGCGGGCAAGGTGACATTGGGAGCCCAAAGGTCAACACCAAGGAGTGGATGAATTCTAAGTAGTGAAATAGCTTCCTTCTGAGAGAGGACCAAAATGTATGCACAGGAAGAACAGATCACAACATGATCAGAGATATCATTACCAATCCACATGAGTTTATCGATAGGTTAATGGCTCCAACTCTGAAAATGTAAGAAAAGAAAAGCTAAGTGCCATTGGACTTTTTAGAGGGGATAGAAACAGATGCCAGAAGAAAGGATGTGATAAAAGTCCAGCAAGTCCAGGACTCCATAAGGGAAGTGGCCACTGTAATTAAAAGGTAAACTATAATTTCAAGGTGAATTGGACTACAACACAATCAGATCACGTGTTCCTCAATTTTCTAGGGTTAGGTTATAACCAAGAGAACAACAGCGATCGTTAGGCTGCTGTGAAGCCCACCTGAAATCTAGGTCATCGTCTTAAGCCCACCTGAAATCTAGGTCATCGTCTTGAGGTCTTCACAGATGAGAACAGACAGAAACACTGAGTTTAGAAAAGAGCCTGTCAGACACAGAGGAATCTAGGAGTCCAGCAGCATCCTTGAAAACTTGCTGACAGATCCCTTCAGTATGGTCAGGACCATTGAAAACATGATTCATGCACCACTGAGGCTAAGAGGGGTGCAGTGGTCACTGAAAGTGACCTTGATGACCCCACATAGAGGTTACTCTCCAGCCACAGAGCACCATTCAGCACATAGTAAACGTCAGCCAAGGGAGTACCCAGAGTGCCCATAATTTTTCACCATAATCCCTTGAAGGGCTAGGAAGGGACAAACAGGCTTTGCCAGTGGAAGAGGCACCCTTGAAGGAGAGTGGAGGCTTGGTGTCCCTCCAGGTGACTATATCAAAAACCATAGGTGTACATATATGTGCACCATAGGTCAGGCCACTTGTGTAATGTGGTTAAAGAGCAGCAGAATAAAAAGGAACCCTTTTACCTTTGCCATCTCAGGGTTACAGGTGACTTGTGCTGCCTTTGCACAGAAGAGGTTTTCTGGGGAGGAAGGATGCTGCTTTTTGTAGCATCTACATGGCTTGGGGTGAGCTGCTTAATCTCTTCCCAGGTGATACCTAAAGGCTGTGTTGTAAAGGGGGATGGATTTGTTCTCCTGTTGTTGTCCATCCCTGGAGGTGAAGTGGCATCTCCTGAATACTGGGGATAGGGTTGCTTCTCACCTGGTGATAAAAAGATGAATATCCTCTCCTCCAAAAGAGCAATTCGACTGGACCTAGCCCTTATCAGCCAGATAAGTTCTCTTCTGTACAAATAAGATGCTTTCCCCTGCTGTGGAACCATCTGAGTCACAATCTTAAAATTTAAAGAAAATAGTGTTTTATATAATTATTCCTATGCATAAACACTCTACCCTAACCTTGTTCTTTTGGTTTAATAGTTGGGTTTTAAACAGTAAAAATTTGTCCCAGAAGGTGACTGGTCCATCAAGAAAAAATGGCTGTATGGTGGTCTTCAGCCCTTCTAGTCTGATGCAGGTTAAAGCAAATCTGTGTTGGTGTGGGGTTCTAAAACAGCTTCATCCGGCATAGTAGATATTAACAAAGAAACAGATATATTTAAGTTTTCCAGAAGATCAATAGTGAGACATGTCTATTTGCCAAATTTCATTAGTTTTTGAACCATGGGAATTAATTTCTGCCTGAGGAGTAGATTTTATCAATCTTGCAGTCTAAGACAATCATGGCTGTCTTAGAAGTTAAGTTACTGTAGAATATTATCAGATAACAATTATAAAGTTTCCCAGAGCAAACTTGAGAGCAATGGAAATATAACATTTTAGCATAACAATCATGACATTATTATATCTAAAATATGTAAATCTCCATTTTAGTGTAAAATAACTTTTTATTTAGTCACCTTTATCTAACCACAGGACTTTAAATGACATAAGAAAACATTTGCGTAATTTACCTTTAACCATTCTTTCTTACTAGAGGACATTTAAGTAGAATTAACTTGTTTATAGATGTCCTTTAGAGATTATTAACCTCTAACCTTTTAATTTCTAGAGTGAAACTGCATGGATTGCACAATGTCTGGGAATCTTTAAGTGGTGTAACATACTCATGTAACAGGCACATAAATGTAAATATGAAAAAGTATCCACATCCTCTGGTTGGCTTATCATGCTGGACTGACACGCACATTTCATCACAAATAGCTGAAACATAAGTATGCAAAAGCCAAATGCTTCAGCCGGAAATAATTCATCATGATAAGTCAGTGTGTTAAAAAGTTTTTTTCAGTTCTGTATCTTTGAAAACCTATACATTTGGGAAACACAAATAAAAATTAATATACCATAATGTTAGTAGTAATTGGCTTCACAGCTATGTAGAAATCTTTATGTATATTTGGTTTCTACTCTTAGGAAAGATTTTAGACCCTTTAGCAGACTTTACATATATTAATTCTTTTCTTCTATATTTAAATTATGTAGTCTTAATTTCATCAGTTTAACATTAAAGCTTAGACTCACAGCATGACATATATATATATATATATATATACACACACACATAGAATGACAATATATATGCCAAATATGTATATCTATATACACATATATATACCCAAATTTATGTTATGTCATAAGATACGATAGTGCAGTAGTTTTGTGTTTAACCAATCATGAACTGATTAGTGAACACATTTTGTAGGTTAACGTTCAAATACTCTTAAAGTTCACTGTTTAGTAACTGAAAGTCTAACAGTGAGATCACATGAAACGTTTCAGCAAAGGAAACCAAATTCGCGATTGCAGATGCTCCTGTAAGCTTTGTATTTTGGGGCTCATGGATGTACGTCCTTGAGCTTCTGTGAGAAGCACTGATGGGGGCGCCATTTTCCTCATAAATTTGTCCTGTTTAATGTAATTTGCTGACTTCATTTTTGTTGCCTTTAGCCTTCTCACCTTTTTTCTGTTTTCCGTTTTTTGACATAAAACAGTTGGTGTATGGTATTATAATTTTAGCGCGATCTCCTAGCTAGCTCTCCAATGCCCCCACGGCGTCAGAGGAAGAAGGGGGCTGTCAGGGGGAGTGGAGGGAGGATATGGCAGCCCTCTTCGGGGAACTCCCTTTGTTGGAGTGGCTCCAATAGCGAGCGCAGAGGTACCGGGGGCAAGGTGCTCACTGTTACAGGACCTGTGGCTCTCTCAATTGTCAGCCCGCATGCCCCAGCCCTCTACGCCCAAGCCATTCTCTGAAGGGAACCATGGGCACTGCTGTCGATTATGAATAATTTAATGAAGTGAGGTTCCGGGCATTTACATCCAGATATCATTAAAAGACAAGGTAAATGTTGCTTAAATTGCTTTTCCTTTTCGTATAAAGTTTGCTCCTTACCATATGAATGAAGGTAAAAGAACAAGAAGAGAGACACATGAATCGCCCCTGCTCGCTTAGCAGTGGGTAGTTAAAAGCCTCTGTGCTGATAAACCTAATCTGCCACCTTGCCAAAGTCATTCTGGGCTATTCTATGGCTGCTTCTGCCCCTTTCCAGGGTGTGAAAGTGGACATCCTCGTCTCATCATCAGGATTTGAAAGGTCAGTCCTCTGTGCTGAGTTGCACCAGCTTATTTCTCACACAGTTCCTAACTGTGGCTGATACAAAGGCTGAGAGATTACTCAGAGTCAATGTCCAACTCAAACTCTGAGAAGCCAAGAGAGACTGCCTTCAACCAAAGCCACTCAGCCTGAGGAAGCCTCCTAAATACACTCCCTCCACTGACACTTGTGTGGGCTTTTACTGATAGAGCCAGGAAGGAGGGTGAAAGACAAATCTAAACGACAAAGCAGAGTATGAGGAGAAGCCCAGACCATTCATTCTTTAAGCCCACGTGGTTTGATTCTACTTGCATGTGTGGCCCATGCAGTGGCTGCAAAAGTCCCTTATGTCTGCATCCCTTTCGCTGTGCCCGCACTGACTAATCTCCCACCTGCTGTCCAGCGGCAAAGTGGGCTCACAACATCACTGTGCTGTGTGTTTATGCACCCTGCTCAGCGGCTCTGCCAACTGTGATCGCCGGCTACTCCCCACAGTAAAATCACCATGAAAGATAAATATTTTGAACCAATTCAAGATGTCAAGACAGTCACAAGAGCATAACTAAAAACATGCATGAAAGATCTTCCAGACTCAGAAAGTGGCCAGAATGATGGGAAAGTGTGTTTAAAGTAAGGGGGGTGATTTTCAGGGGATTCATGGCAATGTGACTTTTACTATAACAATTTTTAAAAATTTAAACACTCACTATCTCAGTCTGTATATAAATGTGATGAATGTTGCCAGTTCAGTAATCATAAATCTTCTCATAAATGAACACGTGGTAGAAGAAAAATTCCACTTTTAAAACATTCATTTTAATTCTTAGAACTTATGGATATGTCCCTTTCTGTGACAAAAGAAACATCTCAGATATGATTAAATTCAGAATCTTGAAATGGAGTAGTTCTCCTGGACTATGAGTGAGACCCAGGGTAATTACTCGGGTAATTACAGGGGAAAGAAAAACTTAAAAGAGTCGGAGAAAGACACGGCAGAATCGGAGAGGAAGGCAAAGGTGGATTTCCCTGTGCAGTCTCAAGACAGAAATGTAAATCTGTCAAACGATTTTAGACTTCTTATTACAGGAAACCGAGGTAAAGATTAATAAACAGCGGAACTGGCTTTCAAGGAAGTTAGTGAAAGGTGGAGACATCAGAACTGTGGCTGCAGCGTGTCTGAAGAAGCAACACCTGGAGACTAGTCATTTGCTTTCCTCCCTAAAGGGGAAATGGAAACTTGAAATTGTACTGTAATTGGTACCTCTTAGCCCATTAAACCCAAATGTGCATCAGACAGCGAGATGGGCGACCAGAACACCAGAGCCTGACCCTTCCCCAAAATGTTGTTTTACAAGTCATAGAAAAGCCAAACTTGATGGTGTCACCCATGTGCCCCAGCTACGTGCTCCCCTCCCCCATAGCATCATTATTAGCTACGCAGCTCTACTCGTAATCTCACTGACAGACTAGAGTTTGATTTATGTTGTACGCACCTCATGATTTTGCCCTATAAAATATTCTCAGAGAAAGGCCCTGGTGGCCGCCTACCGCTGGGACCCTCCTCCTCTCAGGAGCTGGTCCCATTCCTCAATACTCCTTTCCTACTCTTCCTCTGTCTGCTGTGATCCACTCTTTGATTTTAGGGGATGCAGGCTTGGCACATCTGACACCTAGGAGGCTGGAGTTACATTTCTTCATATCATTCTGACTTCTAGAATGGTAAATACTTAGCTCATGTTTCTCAATTTGTTACAGCAGTCCATGAGCCTTAATTTAGGTCTATTTAAGCTTTGCCTGCTATTATGTAGTTTTCAGTGCTAAAAAGCAAGAATTTGTTTTAGGAAATCAGCAACGGTTATCATATCGCATATTGTTATCTTCAAATTACTTGTTCAGATTAAAAGATATAGGCATGTAAAATTGATCAAACATGTAAGCACAAACCTTTCTTTTAATGAACTAATAGGAATTAGTAGTACAATTATCTTACCTATCTTGTGTGTGTATAGAGAGAGAGAGGTTTTTTCCTCTTTCTTCTTTCTTTCTTTCCTCCTTTCCCACATCCCAGTTGTTCTTTCCCTTTGAGCAGTTTCAATAGATATTGTGGAAGGGAAATAAACTGCTCAAAAAGAGTTTCTTTTGTTAAATTTATTTATAATTTCTGAAGTTTTAAAAAGTTGCTGTCAAATTTCATTTTTAGATTTTATTTTCACTTCCAATATAATATATGCCATTAATATTTTATATTGCTTTTGTACCTTTGTAACTGGTTTCTATATTCAATGTTGTTACAATGTTAAACCACCTATGAAAAGATAATTCTATTTAGTTCATTTAAATCTGGCAAAGAAGTTTCATTTTTTCTTTCAGTACATCAGTTTTGATGTAAAATCAACAGTCTTTCATTATGGCATAATTGTTCTTCCATGTTGCAGACTATCTCAAGAGTAATTGACAAAAATGTATATGCTATGTTAGTTGGATATGGTATACTATATCCAGGCATAGTGGCACATGCCTCTAACCCCAGCACCTGGGAGGCTGGCAGGAGGATCACTGCAAGTCCAAGGCCAGCCTAGGCTACATAGTGAATTCAAGGCCAATTTGTATTACATAGCAAGACCATGTCTCAAACCACCCCCCAGAGAATATATTAGAGATGCCTGTCAAGTACAGTTGGTTTATAATGTAGGAGTCATACATTAGTTTAATGATCTTCAACCTAGTTGTACTCTTTATTTTTTTATTTTATGAAAAAACAAAACATTCTTTTATAGTAAAACAATCACCATAGTTAATACACAATACATAATGTCTTGTAGTCTTAAACATATTCTTTAGAGCACAAGACAGACACAGAAGGCGCTCTTCAGAAGGAACATAATAGTACAGAAGTTTCTTTTCGAGAGAAACTATTAGTATAAAAGCGACAAATCAGCATATGTAATAAAATATTTTTGAAACAATGGAATCAGTAATTCGGGGAATTACTTGAACTTCTCCCTGGCTCCTTGGTTTATAACTGCAGTTTTGCAGTTTGCTACTTCTCCCATCTGGAGGCTGTCATCCCAGGCACGTCTGTTTGCAATCACTGTTCTGCTGGGTTCGTCCCTCCATCACTGCACAGCACAGTGTATCTAGTCATGACTTCTGTCTCAAATGTTGAGTTGGCCAACACTGACACAGCCTCAGCAGCTGCCTTCTGGGCACTGAGTAAGTGGCATATACTCTGGCCTTTTAATTTTAACCTACTTCCATGTTTTAATTTGAAATGTACTGTGTATCAATAGCATGTAGTGAGATTAATTTTTAATAGAATCTACCGAGCCCTATCCATGAGCATTATGATTTTACATTTACTGATGACTTGTGTTTATCAATTTGCTGTTTCCTGTATTTTATGTTTATTTGCCCTAGAAATTGTGTTAGGTCTCATTTACAGTTTTCTTATAAGGCTTTGATAACAGAAAAGCTGTAAGTCTAGGTTTATGTAACAGTGTATTTATTTATACAGTCGCCGTACCTGGACTCACTGTGTCTGTTGTTTGGATTCGTGTTACTGCATGGTGCCTTTTCAGCCTGCAGCATTAAGGTGCATATATTGGCAATACTTTCTCCATTCTATTTGTTTGTGTTAATTTTCCCATTTCTAAAAGAGAGGATGATTTTTGTTTGTTTGTTTGTTTGTTTGTTGTGGTACTGGGGATTGAACTCAGGACCTTGTGCTTGCCAGGCAAGCACTTATTCCACTGAGCTATATCCCCAGCCCGAGAGGATGATTTTTAATTTCTCCTTTTTTGAAGCTGTATTTTGGAGACATAGAAGCATTAGTAGTTAATCTTCTTTTAGCACTTTGAATGTGTAGCTTTGTTACATGGATTTCAACGAGCAACAGATTTTCGATCTCAGTGAGGTGCTGTGGTTTCTAATGGAGTAGCCCCGAAACCCTCATGTGCTCAAAGGTGGGGCCTTGGATCATGACTGGAGCATGGGCATGTTGGGGCTGACTTGCCGTTAGGGGACAGGGACTGGAGGGAAGAGGCAGGTAACTGGACAGACGGGAGGGTTTATAGCTCTGGCTGCTCCTCCCTTCACTCCCTGTTCCTCCTGGATGTCCACAGCTGAGCAGCCATTCCTCGCCCACGCCCTGCCTCTGTGCCGCTCTGCTTTGGAGTCGGCCAGCTGGGAACTGGAACTCTATGTACAGTTAGGCAAAATAAACCTTTTCTCCTTTACATTGGGAGTGTCAAGCGTTGGGTGCCAGAGTCTAGGAATGTGAATAATACGTGTGTAAAGCTTGTAGTTATTTATTCTATTTTTAAGATTTTCTACGTTTGTCTTTGTTATTACTGCATATTAGTTATGCAGAGGATAGGGTTTCATGTTGGCCTACTGGTGATACATGTCACATTGTCAGTTTGACTCGATGCAATTAGGTGTGGTCACTGTGATTTTTTCTATGTGGCATTTGTTCAGCTTCTTGAATGTACAGACAAAGTTTTGAATCAAATTTGGTTTTCAACCATTACTTCTTCCAATGTTCTTTTTATTTACTCCATTTTCTCCTCACTTGTGGGATTACCATTAACCATGTATTACACTCTTCATGTTCATTTTTCTCTTTTATCTGCTTCTCACACTATCTCCACTGATCTATTTCTGTATTTGTGATTTCTTTTCCTATCACATTAAAATTTTTTTGTGCCTCTCTAGTAAATTTTTCATTCTAGTTAATTTACATTAAAAGTCTAAAATTTTTCCATTAGTTCTCTTTAAAATAGTTCATGTATGTTACCAGACAACTATTTAAGGAGATAATATTCTATAATTTTCTTTCACACTTTAGATAAGTTTTCTTTCTTTCTTTGTTTTGGTACTGGAAATCAAACTCATGACCTCAGGCTTGCGAGGCAAGCACTTATGCTGCTGAGCTATATCCCCAGCCCTCTTTCTCTGAATATAAAGAAAGTTGTTATGAAATAGTTGTCATGAAATCTAATAAGTCCAGTATATGGGCTCCTTTAAGGAAAATTTCTGCTGACTACATTTTTTTCTTTGCACATGTCTTTCAATTTATTTGTTGAAACTTAGATATTTTCAACAACATATGGACTGGGGCTAGAGCTCAGTGGCACAAGCACCTGCCTGGCAAGCACAAGGTCCTGAGTTCAATTCTCAGTACAAAAAAAAAAAATCCCAAAACAAAAAACCAGCATATTCAGGGCTCCTCTATCCAGATTTGTTGTTGGTACTTAATGTTGCCACTACATTTTTGGTGATGGTGGATTATTTAGTAATTTTCCTTGCATTTTTCTGTAAAATCTGTATTTTTTTCACATGTGGTCACTAAAATCTTCCTATTGGGTTAGCCGTATAGTCTTCTAATGGTTGGATACAAGTTTCCTACAGTGATATGAACCCGTAAACCCTGATCCTGCTCGGAGTCTCCGTACGTGTGCAGTAGAGCTCACTCAGTGCTCTGATGGGCAGGTACCACAGTCTTGCTTTCACAGAGCCTCAAAGCCAGCCGCAGACATCAGAGCCTTCGCAGGTCTTCTCTGGGCATGCAGATGGCCCTGCACGTGCATGCGCTGGGTCCACAGGGAGAGTATGAAGCTTTCCAGAACCTTATACAGATTGTATTCTGCAGCTTTTCTCCCCTGCATCTTGGAAAGCCTCCTAATAGTCTCAACAGAAATGAATCCTATGAGCAGATATGCTACTAAACAAGTATCACTGATGTTTCACAAGTACTTTGGTATAAGGCTGCTTGCACAGAAGATGCTCTGAATCAAGTCAGTTGAAGATGAGCCTTAAAAATGGTGCTTGTCAGCAAAATAACCAGCAGATACAAAGTGACAGACAGTTTGATGGTAATAGGGTTTGTGGTGAGGCCTGAGCTTGCGCTGCACCTTCCAGCAAATACTGCTTTTCAAGGCTTCTAAGTAAATGGACAGGAAAGATGGGTGTGGTATAAGTTAAAACAACAAAACTGTGACAATTTTTACTGAAACTCAGCTATTCTCTTTGTATTAGGAAATTGCAGTAAACGTTTAATTTCAGAGTTCAACAAAATTGATTTTGACAACTTTTGCTAGTGTTTTTGATTCTATAACAGAAGTGATTGAAGTTCTTACTGTACTATTTAAGCAGTGGCTCCTCAACCCTTTTTAAATATTAAGTAAAAAATAACTCAAACATGCTCCTAAGTTCTTATAGCCTGTACTGATAGGAATATTGGTTTATTTTAAATTGTAAATGGTAAGAATGATGACTTTAGGATTAAGCCAAAATATCTGAGCACTTAGGTCAGCATGTGAACTGTAACCATTTTAAAATCCAGATTTTAAATTTTCTGTAAATATTTTAAAATACAGATTTCTTAATTTTATAATTGTATCTTCTTCAATTGACAGAAGTAAATATATTTATGTCTGACATGATGCTTTGAAGTAAGTATACATTATGGAAAGACTAAATGTGACTAATGTAGGCCTTATCTCAAAGGTTACCCTTTGTGTTGGGAACACTTAGCAACCATTCTTTTAGTGTTTGTTAAAAAATATATTACTATTGACTACACTTGCCATGTTGAACACATACTTGTTTATGTTTTAAAATATTAGGGATTTTCTCAACATTTTGCATTGCTAAAATGAAAGTGGGCTCTACTTCAAGAAGACTGAACAAACTACTATAATATATTTAGAAAGAGCACTAATTTACCACTTCACATTACTTCATACTTTTATGATTATAGATTATAGAGATACATTACAGAAGGAATAAAAAGTAATGGCAATAATTTTATCAAGTACACAACTAAAGTAATTTTCTTTGAGAGAAGTGCTATCATTTCTTCCAAGTTCCCAATGTACAGTTTCTAACATCTTTTACAGTGTGAAAATTGAAGGCATATCATAATATGCAATAATTTGAGAGTTCATTTTACTCTGGTTAATGTGGCTATTTCTGCTATAATATGAACACTGAACTTTAAAATAAATTATACTATTAAAATCTACATGAATAATACAGAAAATATGTACTTTCCTTGAAAGAGATCTGGAACTTACTTGTGACAGTAGTCATAGAAGCTTCGAAGCTAGTTGGCTTTTGAGAACACATAGAAGCAGGGTCATCTCGAAATAAACAGTCATAGCATCCATGCAGATGACTGTCTCTCGGGCAATGAATAAAGATAACTGGACTTTCTCATATAAGAGGCCCAAACATGAATAAATTATTGAGCAAATTAAGATTTACATTAAGAAACAAGGAAATAGGTTCTGTAAAGATGGGAAGGGTGAAGGGGAGACAAGATGGCAGAAAGGATAAAAGTGACCAAGATATACCGTGTCTATGGATTAAATCCCCAAGCTCAGGGTAAAGTGTGTCATAAACATGTACATCTGCTCATAAAGATGTAACTCGAGGTTATTTGAGAGGTGGTATGTATACATTTGGTCTATTTCTACACAGCTCCACATACCTGAGTGCATTTTATTTGAATTCACTTAATGGTTTCCAGTGAAAAAAGTGACATACAGGCAAATGAATATATTTAAATTATATTCCAATTCCTCTTTAATGTATCTATTTCTTTGGAGCAAATCTGAGTTTTTCATTGAAGTATCACAGCAGAGCTAACTATATCTGAAACATATATTTTTTTTAAAGTTCTGTTCTTGATCATGGTGGATTAGAGCTAGGAGTACTTATGAAACACTCAAAGTGGGTCTTAGTTAATTTTTCTCATTCCTGAAACAAAATACTTGCTACTCAAAGTTAAAAGAAGAAAGATTTATTTCAACTCACAGTTTGGAGCAGTGTTAGTCTATAGTTGCTGGCTCCAAGCCAGGGCGGCATGGCAGAAATGTATCACAGAGGAGAAATGGTTCATAGCAGGTAGAAGGCAGCAAAAGTAACAAGCAGGAAGCAGAAGGACACCTTACAGCAGCCTTTTATTTCCCTTCTGTTCTCATGCAGGCAACCCACCCATAAGGCAGGTAGTACGCACACTCTTAATCCTGGAGTCACACCACTGCCACGATCAGTCCCAGCATCACACACTAGATCCTGCCATCTCCAGAGAGCTCTACTATGTGAGGCTCTGGAGGGACACCTGGACACAAGCCACAGCAGGTACAGTTTTTGGTACCTATGGATAGTCTAGGCACAGGAACACACCTGGAAGGAGAGCCCAGTAGACCATATGTAGTACAGGCATGCTAAGAGGAAAGAGCAGGGTCACCTGTCCATCCTGCCACTGCGCATAGTCCAGCTTCAGGTAACACACCATTTTGGGAGAATATCTAAATCTCAAAGGGAAGAAACTAAAGGAAGAAGTTTCCTTTAATTTAGAGCAGTGGTGGCTGGGAAACTGATCTGCATCCAGCCAACCACTCCCTGTCCAGGCCTCACCTCTCTTTCTACTGGGAAACAGAGCCCAGAAGCCGTGATGTTTGCCATGGCCACATCACAGAGACACACATTAACCGTGGAGAGTTCTGCAGTGCTGAAAGAGTTTTCTACTCTACTGACCTTCAACTCTGGCACGGAAACAATAGAACCACAAGAAAGTATGTCAACCAGATACTTCCAGCACCTTTCACTCCCTGAAAGGTGACCTCGCAGGAAGTAGAAAAGTTACAGGCAAATGAGTCAGAAGCAAATGACTGAAATGTTTGAAGAGGTCGATGAAGAAAGAAACAAGCAAATTTATAACATGTTGTAGAGGATTTAAATAAACAGACACAGGACGCCTACGTGTGGCAATCTGAGCAACTACTTTAAAGATTATACACAATACAACAACCATTGCCAATTTCCTATCATCTTGTTTTGAAATTCTGCATCATTTTTATTGTTTGTATTCTCTTTAAAATAAAAAAAAATGTTCAGAGGGCTTGAAGAATACCCAAACATTAAGATGTTTGAATTAAATAAGACAATGCTATATGAATTACCATATTTATAAAGATTTAGAGATTATGAAAAGGAATTGAACAGAAATTTGAGATAAAAAAAATTGAAAGTTTTTGGAGCAGGTTTTAATAAAGTGAGGAGTGTCAAAAATTAAAGACAAGGTTGGGAGCTGGGGATATAGCTCAGTGGAATAAGCGCCTGACTAGCAAACTCAGTGTCCTGAGTTCAATCCCCAGTACCGCAAAAAAAAAAAAAAAAAAAAAAAAAGACAAGGTTGACATATTAGGTAATGTATATACTCAACGATACACTAAAAACAAAACAACACTACAGAAGCTGCATTCAACAGGGGCGAGCTGACTTAACAAAATTAAGAATTGTAGGTGAAAAGGAAGAATTAAGAGATGACTCCAAAGAATAAAAATTATTCACTGAAACTCTCTACCTGTACCAGTCCCCACAGTGAGATCACTGTGTACAATATGTATTACAAACTTGTACTAATCAAAATAAAAATTTAAAAAGTAAAAGAAGACGTGCTAATGAAAATATAGGAAGTATAAATATAACCGGGACAGTTGTTAAACTAAAACAAAAAATAATGGAATCAGACCTGGAAAAATAAGAAGTGACAGGGTTCAATAAATATTAACTCTCAGTGTTAATGGTCTTAACTCACTAATCAATACACAAAAACTAGAAGATTGGATCCAAAAAGTAAACCACAAATGATGCTTGAAAGAAGCAAAACACACACACACAAACACACATACACACACACTCTCACACACACACACACAAACACACACACTCTCTCTCACACACACACACACTCACACACACACACACACACTCTCTCTCACACACACACACACACACACTCACACATACTCATATGCACACAGCCTGAAAGAAAAAGGGTAGAAAATGATACTCTATACAGCTAGAGCCCAAAGGCAAGCAGGAGTAGCTATGCTATTTCAACAAAGTTGACTTCAAGCAAAAACTAATCAGAAAAGACAAAGTCATTGTGTACTGTGAAAATGAACAATTCACCAGGAAATCATCACAATAAGAAATATAAGTCTGCTGAATTTTGTCACACATTTTAACAAAAACTATTGGATGCAGAAGGACAGATGTACATCATTACAATCATAGTGGGAAACTGTAATTCTGCACTCAGTTCAACAAGGAAATATCAGAGTTAAACTTTACCCTCCAAAACTGGATTTAACAGATGTCAGCAGTGTTTCACCCAATGACAGAGTGCACATTCTTTTCAGCAGCACCTGTAACTTTTTCCAAAAAAGACTGTATCTTGGGTTATAAAGAATACTTAAATAACTAAAAATTATTTATATAATCCCCTACATACTGTCAGATAATAACAGAACAAAACTAGAAATCAGTAGCAAAATATCACAGAAACTACACAAAAAAGTGAAGATTACTAATATACAATTACATTATTAATGGGTCAAAGAAGAAATAAGGGAAAAATGAAGTTCACAGACTCAATTAACAGTGGAAGCCCAGCATTGTAAAATCTGTGGGACACAGTGAATGCAGTTCTAAAATGAAAGAGTGTAACAGTGAGTGCTCACATTAAAAGAATAATTCCAAATAAATCACCAAATATACATCACATAGTCCTAGAAAAAGGAAAAACACAAGCCTCAAACTAGTAGAAGGAATGAAATTATATAGGCTGAATGAACATTGATGAAATTGAGAGTAAAAAGGATATAAAACACGAATCAGAATTGAGTTTTTTAAAAAGATGAACATCTCTGGTGAAACTTTAGCCAAATTTATCAACATAAGGCAAGACCAAATCTGTATCAATGCAATTAAAAATTTAAAGAAGACAAAATCACAATGGACACCACTGAAATATAGATTATACAAAACTATTTGAAAGCATATTAGAATACATTGGAGAAATAAATAAATTCCTGGAAAAATGTGAACTACCAAAGTTGAAACAGTACGACATAAAAACGCTGCACAGCAATGCAATAGAGGTAGTAATAAATACACCACTAACTAAGAAAAGTCCAGGATTTACCACAATATCACCAGAATGTCATGAAAGATTTAAAGCCAATAATCCTAACTTTCTTTCAGTTACTGGTACTACCATACCTAAACCAGACACTGACTCAGCAAAAGGAAAGAAAACAAAACAAAACAAACTATGGTACAAAAAACATTGTGCAAAGTAAAGGAAACAACCAATAGAGTTTAGAAATAACCTCAAGAATGGGAAAATGTCTTTGCCAGCTACTCATTAGACAGAGAATTAGTATCTGTACTCTAAAACACTAGGTAGCCCTCCTAAAATGAATTACCCAATTAAAAATGGGCAATTAATATACTTTATCCATTTTATTTTTATTTTGTTTTAAAAAGAAAAAAACAAAAACAAAAAACCCCCACAAATTCAAAAACAACATACAAAAAAATATAAATGGTACAGAATTTCAAAACAAGGTTGTAGAAAATTAACAACAGTTGTTACATTTTGTATTGTTATCTTCAAAGTAGTTGCTCATATCACCAGACATAGGCATGCAAGATTGATAAAATAATTAAGCACTAACTATTCCTTTCAACAAACCAACAGAAATCAGTTGTACAATTATCCTACCTATCTTGTGTGTGTATATGCTTATTTTCCCTCCTTTTCTTCTTTCCCCCTCCCAGCTGTTCTTTCCTTTGGAAAAAAAAGGAAACATAACAATGAACCTCAGTTTCAAAACAGGCTATAAGGACAGCTACAATAATTGATAGACTGTGTGTTATTGTCTTCCTAGTAGTAACTCAGAGTAGAAGATATAAGCAGTATATCTTGTATATATGATATTAGCACAAAACTTTCTTTTTAATGAACTAAAAGAAACTAGCCCTATAACAATCTTAACTCTCTTGTGAGCAACTGAGAATACCCTTCTCTTTAATGGTTTGAACAATCTTCCATTGTTACATCTGGTAATCTGAGTAACGTAGTTGAAGATAACAATATGTAATATAACAACCGCTGTTAATTCTTATCATTTTGTTTTGAACCCCTGCATCACTATTAATGTTCTTGCTTTGTTTTGTTTATGTCTGTGATGTTTGTATTTTGCTATTGTTTTTTTACTATTCTCCTTAAAATTAAACAATGAACACATAAAACAAAAAAGAAAGAAAATATCCTTCTCAAAAGGAGCAATATTAATGATGAAAATCAGAACAATACTGAGATTCCTCCTTACTACAGAAAGAAGGGCTATCATTTCAAACTCAAAAAACAATGCTGGTGAGGCTGTGAGAGTAAGAGTCCTTCAACATTCTTAGTGCAATGTAAACTGGTGCAACCACTGTGGAAATCAGTAGGAAGTTCCCTCGAAACACTGAAACAGAAATCCCATTTCCAGCTGTATGTCTTTTGGGTATCTTCCTGAAAGAGTTAAAAACATTGAATTACACTGATACATCCATACCCATATTCATAACAGTACAATTCCTAACAGCTAAATTTTGGAAGCAGCCTATATGCCCATCAACAGACGAATGGATGAAGAAAATGTTTGTATTCTATCAGCCATTACAAAGGATAAATTTGCATTTGTAACAAAAAAGATACATTTTGACACCACAATGATAAGTGAAAATACTCAAATACAGAAGGTTAACTCTCGCATGGTTTACCTTATATAAGAAACCCAAACTATAAATACCGTAATTTAAAGAGCAAGATAAAAGAGAGAAGTAAGAAAAGAGGGAGACAGACTTTGTGGGGATAGGAAGGGGACCTGGGTGAGGGAGAGGAGGGGGAGCTGAGGGGAAAGGAAGTGAAAATGATCAAGACACGGTTAGTATATGCACCAACTCCCTAAGTGCAACGCGGTTATTACACGTTAAAGCACATACCAATGCTCAAACCATAATTCAAAAGGACAGCATTTTAAAAACTGAATAAAAAGACCTGCCCGCATGCCCATCCTGTATATACACTGGAGTAAGCAGAGTGAGTGAAGAAATCCTTCCTCTATATTTGACATTATGGAGGCTTTAGGGAAAATCACTTAACAGTCAACATGGCATGTGTGTGTGACAGATAAGACAGGGAAACGAAATAAGATGGGCGAGGGGCTGTTACCACAGCCGTAAACCTCAGCGGAAGATACACTGGCCCTGGCGGCCTCGCTCTGCGGCGTCCTGTACCACGCTGGCCCAGGTCACAAATCCTGTGGTCTGCAACAATCCTGCCTTTGTCTTAGGGTAAAAAAATGTGTACATATTTCTTTGAGAAGAATTTTTGGAAGGAGACATTATGTTATGTTTCCAGCGTGTCACACTTGTTGATATGTTCCACTGTATGTCACGTAAAAATACAACAAAAAAATGGTGGGAATTGAACTTCAAAGTGACCATGATGTCTTAATTTGCACCATCTCAAAGATTTAATTTTAAGAAAGAAATGGTATGAAAATTGATTTAAGCAGATTATGAGTCCTATGATCACTTCTTTCTCTTTTCTGGGTGTTTATTTTTGAGGCTCGTTGTGAATTTACTTCTTTGTTTGCATCTTTTTTACTATTTTACATATACTATAAGGTTATTAAACCGGACATGTGTGAGTGGCATTTTTAAAATTGTTTTGTTATTGATACTTGGATAAAAAGCAAATCTATACTGTGTGTGTGTGTGTGTGTGTGTGTGTGTGTGTGTGTGTGTGTTGCATTATTCTTACTTTCCTTAACAGTAGTTTTCATTCCTCATTCCAGTTAAGAGCTTGAATATTTGAATTTTACATGAGATTTAAAGTCTCTGTTTGATTATTACTTAAACAGTAAAGACAGAAAAGATTATTCATATACTTAATTATTACTAAAAGTTTTAGTTATTAATAACATAGTAATTACAATTTAAATATACATTTAATTACTATTAAACAGAAATATATGTAATTTGGAAAAGTGGAGCTGCTGGTAGCATTCAGGGATTTGATAGTGATTTCTACACCACAAATACACAAATAGCACAAGGTCAGAGGACATAATAGGTCTGTTATCTAAAGAGAAGGAGTGTCTAAAGAAAACCCACAGCCTTCATGTTCAAATTTTAATATTTTCTAAACCAAGAATTATGCTATTCTTCTCTATGGCACCGTGGACTGTGGAGCAAAGGACATAGTTGCAGGATACTTAGTATCAGAGCTGCCAGATGTGCCACTCAGTCCTTTACTAAAAAGCCAGAGCAGGGAATTATCCAAATTTTATTCTTTAATTGCTGCTGGGAGAATTTTAGCTCAAGCGTTAAGTTTTTAGGCAAAGCTGCAGGTGCAGACATTTGTAGGTGTTTCAGTCTTCTCTGCAGCCCATGGTTATAGAGGCCTTGAACTTTACTGTCTCAGATTAAAACAGACTAGACTATACCATGAAATAACCTAACAGTGAGCTCATGAACAAAGCATAATGCCTCTACATTTTATCACATATCTTGGAAGTAAGTTGAATTTCTTAAAACAAGATTTTGCTTTACCATCCTTTAAGCTCTCATCGATTCATATCTCATCTAGTAACTTTATGATTTTATTTCATATTTTTCATTCTTAAATTATCCTCCTATCCTTCTTTGGTAATATTAAAATACTTTTGATTAAAGAACTTTAGAAATTTTTTGGCCTGTAATTGCAGAATTTTTAGAGAATTTCATCATTTCATAATTTCACAATATTGATTTTCTTGGCTTATGATAAAGCAGTTTATTCTATCTAAAAATGGTTATCTCCAGAAAACCAGTTCAAGGTTTACAGTAGTTTGTACCCATTGCTTTATGTCAATAGAGAGATTTTATTTCAAAAGTAATGTTTTGTAGCTTTTATTGGTAAAAAACCTAGTTGATACCTGGAATCATGTACAATTAATTTACCAAAGGACCTCATCATAAAGCATCTAATTATAATTAGTCCAGTTAAATAATTCAACAAAAAATAGTTCACAGTGAAACCTGCTACAATTGGAGAAACAACATAGAAATCAGTGCAGCATTCCAACATTCACAATATCAATGTGTTTGATAACATTTTCAGTATAATATTGAGCCAGTATTGGGAGATCCTCACACCAACATGTTTTTATCTGAAAATAATTCCTAGTTTCATAACAAAATGTTTAATATAATTATTTATTAAAAACTACTTACCCACAGGTATTAAACATTCTTGCAAAATTAAGTTCAAGTTTTCTTCTAATATTTGGAAAGAAGCATATTATTTCTAAACATATTTCAAATTACATTTGTCATGGGATTTAATCTATAAAAATACATTTTTATTGAGATTCCCTAAAGCACAATTTTCATTATTTCATATTTCTTTTTATGCTTCTTTCATGATGGAGCCAGTAAAACTTGACACTATCAGTGTTACCATCTTTTCTTCCTAATCATGTTGGTATGGATTTTCTCAAGATTTTGTTTACTACTCACGCAACCTAGTTATTTTTTCACTTACTCATCCACATATTTAAGTGCTGCTGTGTAACAGGAAATTACTACAGATGTGAAAATTACAAGACTGAGTCACTACTTTCAATATGCTCAAGGGGAATGGAGAGAGAAAGAAATTTTAAAAAATGATAGATGTTGAAATACTCATAAACTTAGAAACTATGTTTGTGGAATAATTGTGTTGAGTTGAGTCCTGCAGTACTATTAAGAGTTACCTACAGAGAAAATATTAAGGGAGGTAGAAATTACCATGATGTAGAAGGACAATCATCATGAAAGATTTTGGGATACATGACACATTGTGCACAGGTTGATGACCCTACTTGGAAAGGGTGGTACAGGTAGGTGGGGGAGGGACATAATGGCAGAAGATGCATGAGAAATCCAGAAATAAGAGGAAGAGTGTCTGAAACCCCATAAACCACTGAGCCTTCTGAGCACAGATGTGTCTCAATGACTTTTTATTTTTAATTTTAGAAAGAGTTTATAATCTTTCTAAACCGGGTGAAATGCGACCCCAGTGAGTTATATATATAATTAGGAGGCTGTTACAGTGCCACAGATTAGAAAAACAATGCAACATTATGACAAGCTGAACTAAGAGTGAAGTGCAAAGAGAGATAATCAGTGTATCTTAGCAAAACACAAGGGGTTTGTGTGTGGCGGCTCATTTAGAAGTTAAGGTTGGAGTGGAGTTATCACTGCTAAGGTTCTGGATTTAGCACTAGAAGTAAATGAATCATAAATGAAGAGGAACAAGTTTAGAAAGAAAGAAAATGAGTCCAGTTTTATATTCCGTTGTAGGAGCCTAAGGGAGGCATAGATTTGCTCCTCATAAAACTGGGCGCACTGATTTGAAACTAATAGAGAACGAAATTAATGATAGAGATTTGAGAGTAATTAACCAAAAATAGAGATGATTTTTAATGGCAATGTATAAACAGGAGAACTAATGTTCAAAGTTGCCACAAATGATTTTTTTGTCAGCAAGTTATCTGTTCACTTTCTGCACATAAGCTTCATTTTATAAGGTAAATGTTCTGTTTCATTTGTCACAGTCCCACGCAGGCACCAGCCTGTTCAATATGGCCGCTCTACTCCCATTTGTTATTGGCCTGACCCCCCAAAAGGTCTTTGATTTGAAGACCTACAAGGATAAAAAAGGAGAAAGACCTGAACTCCAAGAAACATCAACGTGTTAGTGGACGAAAGGAGGTAGCCGTGGGAATCATAAAGGGAGACAGAGTGAAGAGTAGACTCAGATGCCTTCTTTCTCTGCTGGGTTCTTCAGCTTATTTCCTCCACAACTGATTTCCTCCTTCTCTTTAGAAAGAGATGTGCATAGTTAACTTCACAACAGCCTAGATATTCTTTTTCACTGAAGAACCTGGGTTCCTTGGGAATGTATAGATATGGATGACATGGGTATGAATCTTTGACATAGGTATATATCTTTGTCATGATCTTCCTGAACACACATAAGCACTTATAAGCTGCACTACTAAACAACTACATGAAGACTCTGAACATGGAAACAAAATACTATATAATTTAGAATTGCCCATCTAATCAAGCAATTAATTAACTACAATTAATAGAGTTCATATAAATAAATAAGAATGAATATATACTGTATAAGACAATGGCTGAAGCAAATCAATAGGCAACTCACAAAAAAAGGAAAATATTGAAAGGATGACCACTTACAGAAATACAATGAGCCGGGTGTGGTGGTGCATGCCTGTAATCCCAGCACTCAGGAGGCTGAGGCAGAGGACTGCAGTGAGTTTGAGGCCACCCTGAGCTACATAGCGAGTTTACAGCTGACAGGAAATACATTGAGACCCTGTCACTGTCTCTCTTTCTCTGCCTCTGCCTCTGTCTCTGTCTCACACTCACACACACACACATACACACACAAGAAAAACAAATACAATGAACTCTTTTTTTCCCAATACATAGGTAAGAGAAAAAGGACAAATATCATTTATTAATCATTCAGCTTCAGGAAATAGTTATTCCTTTATAGGCATACCTTATTTTACTAAGCTTCATTTTTCTGCATCTCAAAGGTAGTGCACTTTCTGTCACACTTGCATTGAGCAAGTCTATTGGAACCGTTTTCCAACAGTTCACATGGCCATTGACATTTTTTGTCAATAAACTATTTTAAATTAAGTATATATACATTACTTTGTAAATAACGGTATTGTATACTTGGTATGGTATAGCATACATATAACTTTTATATTAAGTAGGAAACCCCCAATTTATGTGGCTCTTCTTGCCATATCTGCTTTATTATAATAGTCTGCACCAAACTCAAAGTTTCTCCAAATGTGCCTGTACTAGTTTATTGTAAGGTAAATTGGTTCTGCATCTATGGAGGTCATTTCAACAATATTTATTACAATTTAAAATACTCATACAATTTAGATTCATTTTCTAGTTCTATGTGCTTCTTCTAAAGTAGTACTTATATGTACATGCGAAGGTATACCAACTGCAACACTGCAAGACTGAAAATTGTCTCCAACACTCTGCTATACTGAAAGTGAACCAGAGCACCAAAAGATCCATCAATTTAAAAAAGGAAGGCAGAACAACACGTTCTCACACTGGAGTTCTTAAAGACAGGAGAGGGAAAAGGAGTGAGGTTGAAATGAAGCTCAGAGTGGCCTCAAAGCTTACGGCTTATATTATAATATCTCTCAGCCAGAGGCTCAGTGAACTAAACAGATTCACCTAGGATAGCACTCTGGAATCTGGAGTTTTCCAAATATGTTCTTTTCTATCCAACTTTGATTGAAGCCTGTTTTTCATAGCATATAATCCATCTATTTCAACTGTACAATTAAATGATTTTTAGAAATTTTACCACCTGTGCCACCATTAGCATAAATCCACTTTAGAGTGCTGCTATCATTCCAAGAAGATTCCACATTTCTCTTACCTGTCAATCCCTGCCCCTACCCCTTGCCCCAGGTTCCCATTAATCTACTGTCTGTCTCTATCAATTTGACTTTTCGCAGCATTTCCCACAGATGGAATCACACTGCACGCCTTGAACTTTAACATGCATGGAAATCACCTAGGCAGTATGTTAAAATGCAGATTCAGTAGGTCTGGGTGAGGACTTGGGGTCTGCAGTTCTACCAAGCTCTTGGATGGCGCTGGTGAACCTATGAACTGTATTCTCAGGGGCTTCCATAGGAGGCTTCTGATTCTTTCACGGGGTAAATTTTAAGAACCATTGATGCATGCTTTTCTACAGTTTTCAGTTTTTAACATTAAACATTATTCTCTGGCTTGCATTCATCATTTTAAAAAATGATATAACAAGAAGTCAACAGCCTTATCTACTAATGGTAAACACGTTTGCCCAATAATAATAAATGAAAACATCATTTGGTTTCTAAAACCTTTACAAATTTCCCTTGTTTAATCATTACCTTTGTTTTGCCTTGTATTTTCTAGACTAACTAGAGGTTAGTCATAAAGCATAAAGATTATCTGGGGAGAGAAGGAATGAAAATCTGGCCTCATAGAAGTAAGAGTCTTAGGAATTAGAGAAGAAATAATATTTGAAAGGAAAAGAAAGTGAAATAAACATCTAGAGCCTAATGAAAAAAGTGGACTGAGGCAGAAATCAGACTGTTCCTAATTCTTCGTACTACAAATAAATTACAAAAGTAATTGAGCTCCTTTAGACCCTCTCTTAGCAAGTCCTTCACTTAGATTGTTAATCCGGAACTGTTAGCATTTGCACCACCTTACATGTATGTTTTGTGCAAGTGTGTGTTAAATTTTTAAAATAATAGTTTATTTGTTGGTGTTAGTTCTCTCTCAAAATGCCCCCTGTGAACACACTTAGCCATCATTCTTGCCACTTACTGAAGACTTGCTCTTCTTGTCTCCACTAAGTGTGCCCAAAAAGCAGTGAGTGCCATTGCTGAGTGCTGTCAGATCGCATCTGGCCCGCGCACATATTTCAGTGACCTCATGTACTGTATGCACTGAATCTTGTACTGCACTTCCGGCTCTTCCACAGAGGCGATGACCATAAACGGTAACCCACTTGGACATGTTCATGATATGAGTGCAGCCGAGTCAGTGCAGCCAAGGCCATGAAGAGGACTTCAGAACTGCTCAGAGAGTGGCAGGAGCGCTGGCACAGGTGCACTGACAGTGAGAGGCAGCGTTTTGAGGGAGAACTGTAATGCGTCTTTTACTGTAATTTTTTTAAAAAATTAAACATTCCCTGAAAATTTGTATCATACTTCATATGGCATAAACTCCTAGGACAGCTCTTTCCAACTGTTATATATATTTGGGGCATGACGAACGCATTACGAGCTATATAAGCATTTAGCTTTTCCCACTCAATATCCTATTAAGACTACAGATAATGAAAGAAGAGCAGAACTGCCTCCGTGTTACTTTTGCTTTGAAGTCTTGGGGAAGTAAAATAAAGTTATACATCATTTTAATCCAGTCCAACACATTTCAATGAATATGAGTTTACTGTACTCTCTTGTTCATCTTTTCAACACAATCAGTGATTGAGTTTTAGGAAGCAAAGCTGAGGTTTGGGGAATTCAAAAGAATAATTAAATCAAAATGAAAATATTCAGTTTTGGAATGCTTTATAAAACCCAAGCTTTTGTTAGTTTGGGCCTTCATGCCTCAGAAATTTAGTGCAGAGAAAAAACATAGGCTAGAAGGGGTTTCTGAGAAACACCAAACAGAAAGGAGTAGAACATATACTTCTATCTTTACTTTTTCTCTCACAAATATACCTTTTTTTTATGTCAATCACTACCTGTTTTCTATAATAATAAATCATTTTCTGACCTAAAAGCCCAAAATTTTATGACATAAGAAATCAATCACCTCTCTAATGATCTTAGCAGGAAAGTTGAAAATTTTTCCTAGGAAAATAGTCACATTCTGACCAAGTATTATTACTTCTGCAAACATACCTGAGACAATAATCTCAAAAGCAGAGAACATCTCACATTTGAAGATCCTTATGTATAATTTACATAAAAATAGCAGAAACAACATAAGTGCCAGAGAATCTAGAAGTGATTAGAAAGTTATATAAGTTCTAAAAGTTATATATGTTTGACTACTCCTAAAAATAGGGCTTATAGGGAATTTCTGCATGTGATTCCTACAACAGCTGTAACAATTTATTCACACCTTTAACATAGTACATTATAGGCATAGTATGAAGATGTAAAATAACTTTTAAAATCTTCATGCAAAATTATAAACAATGAAACTGTTGAAGCTTTTGTATCACTACAACAAAAACTATGATTCAATAAAAGAACAATAGGAAAAGTAGTAATTGAACAATTGATTATTTTCAAATTTTCAGTGTGCTTATTATATACTATCTATACTCATTTCTACAATGGGAATTTAAAACATTTAAGCAACAACTATAGCTTGAAAACTATGACTTACCAAAATTAGTGACAAAAGAATTACAACTCATTTTTCTTGTCTTTTGTATATTTTTAAAACATAACATATTCAGGTTTCTCTCCTTCTGATGTATAGTAGAGCTCATCTACCATGGTTATTTTCTATTTCATTATCAAGGATAACCAAAGCAGAGGGCTCCCAGTCTTTAAAAATGTACTATATAAGAGATTTCTTAAAAGATATTGGTAAATTTGATTTAAACCCAGGGCATTTCTCATGATGCATCTCTGTGTTGTTTCTATGATTCTTGCTTGGACCATCAGCAGCAGCAGTGCAAGCACATAGTCATCTTAGCCTACAGATAACTCTTTTCTGTCCAATGTTTATAACAATAGGGGCTGACTCACTGACAGGCTGGAATAATCCAAAACCAAGTGATTTGTTTTTATATAGTTAAGTTAGTTACCGTCAGGGAGATTCCTAAGCCCTTTGCAGAATATATGTGGGTTCTCTGGTCACCAGCCAATTACAGGAAACGATGACAGTGACCAGCAATTGACTTAATTTAACAAGTGCAATTTCTGTTAAAACTTCTCAGTTCTTAGAGGTTAGGAACACACTTTGTGATGGTTAATTTCACAAGTCAGCTTGGGTGCAGTACAGTGCTCACACGTTTGCTCAAACACTATTACAGATTTCTGTGAAGCTATATTTTTAAAAGCTTAACATTTAAGTCAGGAGAGTTAGTAAAGTAGATGGTTTTCCATTATGTGAGTGAACTTTATCCAATCCATGTCCAAACTGAAGAAAGAAGCTGACCACACTGAGTAGAGAAGGAATTTTTCCTTCACTCTTGAATTGCAGATCTCATCTGGGTCTCCAGACTGCTGAGTAGTCCTGCATGTTTCAGACATGTCAGTCTCCATAACTACTGAAGAAACCCACATGCTAAATATTCTCTCTCTCTCTCTCTCTCTCTCTCTCTCTCTCTCTCTCTCTCTAAGATAGACACACAGATAGACATGTACAGCTACACACACACAAACACACACACACACACACACACACCCCTAGTGGTTCTAACTTGGCAGAGAACCCTAATTCATCTGATATTGTCACTTCACCACACTGGCCACTATCACTGCCAATTGTTCTGAGCTTTTCCTCTACGCATATCATTAATTTCACAATGTTTTTTAGAAATATAAATGGCTATAAGAAGTTTAATAAGCCCATTTAAACAAGCCCTTAAGAAATCTTCTTGTAACTCAGCTAGTAAGACACATTTGTACCCTTATTCAAAATAATCTTAAATACTTCCACATTTAAGAAAAAAACTTGCAAGAATAGTATTACTGGGGGCAGGGATATATCTCAGGGGCGCAGTGTGTGCCTGGCAAGCTTGGGGTCTGAGTTCCACTCCCTGTAACCCCTCAAAACAATAGTACTACTCCACTCAAACAAGAAAATAGGCTTCTACAAAACATATTCCTTTATTCCTTGCACCTGCCCAACAAATGTGAGTTTAAGAAGCAAAAATTCAATGAAACTCGGTATATCTATCTGACAGTGGGATCAAATTTACACTTCATACTTATTAATAATTATTAATTGAATTAGATTTTGTCATGTCTACTGTTGATTTGAAAGACAATATTAGATTGATAATGACCTCAAGTTCTTTTGTCTTTTTGTCTTTACTTTTACCTTCAATTCACCAAGACTAAATTTTAAACACAAAAAACAGTATCTACAGTACTTTAAAGTAAATTTGTTATATATTGACTAGACTGTAGAGCATTTTCTAAGATGTGAGATGGAATTACCACTCAGTTTTGTCTTGAACTTCATATTTTAGGATTGAAGCCAGATTGTCCTCAGCTACTAGGGGAAACATATACAGAAAACTTGGAGATAGAATTGTGAATCAAGAAATAGAGGGTAAAATAATGAACTAAGGAGGAAGAAATATAATGTGTTGGATAGAGAGATGAGGATAGTAATCTAAAATAAAAAGTTCAGCCCTCCTGAGCGGGACGTCTCAACTGAAGTCAACGGTGTCCTGGTGAATCACAGGGAAAGTCACTGAAATGTCTTTCATCTAACTTCCATGGGTTGGAGTGCATCTCTGTGGCAAAGCACTCGCCTTGTATTAGTGAGCTCCTGGGTTCAGTCCCCAGTACCACAAAACAAAACAAACAAACAAACAGAAGATCAAAGCAAAATAAACAAAGAAAGAAAAACCCATAACTTCTACAAGACTTGCAACAGCATATTTCACAGAAGTAACTTATGGAAACTTGGGGTGAATATGCAAATTTAAACATACCTATAGCTTTAAAATAGACTTACAGCAAATATTTGCTGATAACTACCATAGCAAAGTGAAGACAAAACCATGCTGTAACCCCCTGAAAGATACATCTCTGCTATGGATGGCTGCATGAGAGCATGACCCACCTAGTGGCAGTGAAGAAGGAAAAAAACCACACTTCTGGAAATGAGCATTTCCCATTTATATATAAAGGTTTCACAGTGCTCTAAGATGTGATAGTGTTCAAATCTTTATTCTTTAAGAAAGCAAGAACCCAAAGGACACTGATTTGAGGCACACATGTTTAATTCAAAGAAGCAAGACAACCAGTATTAGAACATTGGCTTCAAATATTTTTATAGTCCACATTTCCAAAATTATTTAATAAATAATACTGCTAAGTGATTTATTTCCTTGAGAAAATCCAACCAAAAATAACTTTGATTTCAAAGCATAGTTCCCAATATATTCATAGTTGAAAATCAGAATTGCCACATCACCTTGCATGTGGTTATTTTATTAAAAACAAAGTACTCCAAACTGAGCCACAAAAATTATTCCTAAATGATCTTTCCTCTTGGCTGTAATATAATCATAGCTTTAGATTTCCCCTATTCTTGAACATCCCTCTTTCTCAACTTCTATGGCAAGCTTCTCCTTTCTGCCAAGTCAGGTTTCCAAACACTGACTATTAGACTCTTGTCTCATTCTGTACTCTGTCTTTCCTTCAGCTCTCATCCTTCCTTTACCTATGACGGCCAGTGACTCCCCCTTTTCCAGGCCATTTATACTGTTAATGTTACACACGTGTGTATGTGTAAATAGGGGCCGGAATATATGAAGAACTTAGCATCTTGAATGTCAGCCTGGATTGCTCACAAATATTTAAACTTTTAAACATTTACATATTTTAAAACAGAATTATTAGTTTCTACTAAAAAGTGATTCTGCCCAATCTTTTTTATATCAGTAAAATGCATTTTCTAGTCTTGTAATTTCTTTCTCCTTCCTTATTCTGTGCATTCAGCTTATCACTAGGTTCACTTGGCTGTACTTCAAAGATATATAGATATAGATTATGTACATACAGACATCTTCAAATATATATTCATATGCACTTTGCACTGCTCTCTCCATCTCCAATCTCACCACCACAGTTCTATCTTCACCATCTCTCACCAGGCTCACCACCAAGGCCTCCCAGTTCCTCTCCCTATTTCCCCTTTATTTCCACTCTAATTCTTTGTGTGTGTGTGTGTGTGTGTGTACACCAACATGATTATGATAAAAAACATAATATCAGCACAGTCCTGGTCATATCCCTTCATTTTCCATACCAGAGACTCTTCCAGATCCTATTAAACTGAGATTAGTATTCAAAGTCCTCAATGTAGCCTGGAAGATCTTTACAGATGCATCTGTCACCACAGTTCTCCCACCTTCCTCCACCGACCTGCGTCATTTAATAATCTAATTTCAGACCCATTAAGCGCTTTTCAGTTCTTCAAATATGTCAAGGACTTCTCTCCACACAAAGATGTCACAAGGTGCAGTTCCTCTAACCACATCGCTCTTTCTTCCTCACAGCTTCCTCTCCTGCGACACACTGGTATATGTCTTAGTACCTGTGCACAACCCTGAAACTTCTGCTGTGAAGACTTCCCTAAAAGTACTCAGCCACGGTTAGGGTCCTCTTCTGCTTTCCCATGCAAACAGTGCTTCCTCGTAATACTCTATGTGCCCTAGTCCTGTATGGGAGCAGCTGTGTGTTAAGTATTTTCCTTCCCTTTAGATCTGGAAAAATGAGGTCGTATTTGTTCTGTTTAGGTTTATTTAATCCCTGTGCCATCAATAGATAGGTCATATTAAACAAAGTATAGGTTTTATGCTGTTTGATAACAGAGTGAAATACTCATGATACTAATACATGGTATTACTCTCAAAATGTTTTCCATAGATTAATTTTTATGGAGATTCATATGATCTACATATTATAACTAATTTTTGAATTTCTTTATTAATAATCTTTTTTGTTCCATGAAGGCCTTCCTCATTAATCTCAGTGTTAAAGTGTATTTTCTCATAGTTGCTTAAAAGTCATTTTTATTACTTGATGTGAAATTTTCTCTTCAGTGCAGTCTTTGAGAACCATGCTTTGTATGTGTACATCTTTCCCATGCTGGTTAAGTAGCATGCATCCAGAAATCATGCCTCCCTCAGGTTAAAAATGTATTGCAGGGCTGTCTGTGAGACAGACAGGCTTTCTTCAGAGTCAGATTCTATATTTATTCATGATTATATTGACCTGGCAGCTGTTATTTCATTAAATGAGTTGAACTATTTGAATTTTCTGAAGTCCTGTAAATATATAGACCAGAAGAACTGCAGAAGAAAGACAACTCACTGAAAAGAAAATTACCAAGAAAAAATAACTATGAGGGATTTGCACAGACAGCTACTTACTCTAGAAACTAAAGTACAGCAATTTAATCTTAATAAGACACCACTTTAGAAAGTTAGGAGTTAGCAGTTATGGAATTTTGAGGCCAGCTGCTCTTCATTCATTCTTATCAGTTGAGATATTTCGTCTTCTAAACTGGGTTGTTCTACTAAACCTATGAAATTGTACCTCACTTCCTTTGACCAGTAACTTGCTCCCCCTGCTGGTATTGTTCAGCTCAAGTCGATGACCCAGTGCACCTATTTTTTAACTTATAATTTGGCCTCTTTTACTTATTGTTTGAAGATTTACATCTCAGCACCATATCCATAGAGGGCTGTGTGTTGCACCTGAACTGTTATTGGGAAATACTGTTCATTGATTTGATGAGATATTACCAATGGTAGCTTTAATTTAAAAAACCTCTTGCTGTTATACTCTGATCAAAAATGTCTGTATGTTATTATGAGATATACCATGATGCAGCATGGGCTTTGGCTGAGAACTGTATGCTTATCATTATGGTTTATCAAGGTGGACTAATTGCCAGGAACATGGAAAGGAAAAGCAAAAATGTGTTTAAAAAAAATCTTCCATTTTAACATTATAACAGTTTCCCCCTTTACTGAATACTGTAACACTACCAACAGGAACAGTGTAAGCAGTTCCTTTCATAATCACTGAGCGCTTCTGACAAAAAAGAAACACAGCTTGAAAGGAATTGGATTGAGGAAAGTAGCACTTACTTTAATCCAGTCTTCCAATGTAAGGCAGAGCATTAAAAATAAATGGCCAAGTTTCTGAAGATTGTTAAAAATAAATGATCTTTCCTAATTTGACACCACGTAAATACTTCAGATGTTCAGTGGTGGCAGCATACAAGCTAAATTCTCAGTCAAACATGAAAACCGTGTATTTGTGTCAGGCTGTCATCTTGGCTTCCAACCTCAGCGAAATGCTCTCAGAGCCAAGGAGAGGGAGCTATCTGTTGTGGAATGTCTGTGTGCTCTTTCTGCACACTTCAAGAGTTTTACTCTGAGCTCTTCATACTAAGAAGGTATTCAGAAAAAAAAATCTACAGCATATTTTTCTCAGATGTCTTATCGTGAAGACTTTGCATTTTTTAAAACATCCCTATCTGTCAAATCCCGGTGAAAAGATGGATTCACTTCTGTAAGTTTCAAAAAAGCTACTGGCTATTAGGAATAATGAATAAAAAGGGGAAATGCAAAGTGAACTGTGTACAAGGGAGAAAAGTCAGTTGAAAATTTACATCTGAAATATAAAGACCTTCAGAATGCTCTTGGTTAAAATGTTGTTTACATAACAAGATTTGAAACTCCTTCGAATCAAGAGTTTGGAGGATTTTAAAGACATTTCATTCAACCATTGTTAGGCACAAATTTATTACAATGGTACTGAATTTGCCCCACTAACATTAGCTGCTCATGGAGTACTAGGTACTGTGACTGTGCAGATGATAACTGGTAACTGCGGGCTCTAGCACACTCTGGAGAAATCACCTGTGACATTCTTCTGTATGATCAGGGCGTCTGTGAAACTTTCCTGTGTTGATTTTAAGATATTAGAGAGCTGGAAGAGGGTAAGACTGCCCCATTTCTGGGAGCCCTAATCTTACCAGCAAGCCAGTGTCTCTGTTCCCTTTAGCTGTACATGGTTCTTATAAGCAAGTCAAAACTTGACATTTTCTACCCTCTGTAATTAAAATGTAAATGAAATGATGAATTTTGTTTTCAAAAGCAGGTCATATTGTCTAATTAGGATGAAGCTTTACCTAGGCACAAGTTATCATGTAAGTAGGGTATTCAAAGAAACTACTACTTATATAGAAGAATATGAATCCTGGGCATAGGTACTACATAATGCAAAGATCCATTGTCTACCTATTAAAGGAAAGGGAGGAAGTTCCAGAGGATAAAAAATAATATTTGAAATGCAGTCTCTAAACTGATGATAAGAATGGAGAGATGACCAGTTTGTATTTTAAATAAACTTTTCTATGATTTCAGTTTGCTTTTAAAATTTAGAAAGTGCTACCTTTAAAAACCACCAAGCCTTAAAATAGTGTACATAATGAGAAATTTTCACACTGAATGCATTTATGGAAACCCTAAGCGTTTGTGCATTTGCTGTCTTTTTGTCTGTCTATCTGAGTAATTAAAGGAGAATTTCTGGAGACATTGCAGACATTTAACTTACAATTCAGACACAGAATGGAAAGGTGGACAAAGAAAAGAAAAGCAAGCACTTTAAAACTGACCTTGCGTTATTCTTGGTGCCATCAGGGAAAAAATCCAATTCCATGAGTTATGATGGAAAGGAATAAAATGCAACATTTATTTTCCATACTGAAAAGGCAAATAATGCTTTGTTAGAGGTTTTTCCAAGGGAGCATTTTCTGGTTTTTGCTACTTAATCGTAGCTAAACTCCTTGCACATACAAAGCACAATGTCACATTTAATTTCTAGGCATTAGAAAGATGGATTTGAGTAGATGTTAGAAACAGGAAAGATGAAGGAACAATTATGTAGTATTTATGGCATGAGAATTAAAATATTTCTAGATATCACAGACCAAATGCAATAATTATTCTAAAGACTGAGATATAATGCAAAATTAAAAATTGGTGATATGAGATAATTAATGCTGGGGTTTGCAAGGGTCACTGTAGTTACCTTAAACATAAAGCTGCTTCCATAATATAAATTAGGTCACTAAAATTGAAAGTAGGAGTTGAACCAGCATCTGCACAGTGATCTAGCACCTTGGAGCATCTCATTAACTACTGCAAATTGATGAACTGCTTTATTTACCTGGTTGAATTCATTCCTACAAAAGAGAAACAGACAGTACAGACCTCAGTCCAAAGGAGATAAAATGGAGATATTTTCCATGGATGCTTAAGAACATACTCGTTTTTCATGACAGTCAGTTCTGTGGCCTTTTAGGGTAGTTTCTATCGAGAGAAAAATGATTGTGAATTTTTCTCCCATTCATACATCTACTCTTTTACCCTCTTATGCTTTGCTAAACCTAAATGTCTGATTTCTGGTACCTTTATTTCGAGATTTAGACATACTCTCATATTTGAAATCCCTATGCCCTTTGCTTAGAGAATAACAAATGGTTTTTCCAGAGAGACTGCCATCATCTCCAATACACCTTCCCTACGTCATTCTTCAGTGTGTTGCTATCTCCTTTCCGCACATGCACATGTACACAGACATTTGAGTGTTCTGGGAAAGGTTTCTCCTGAGCCTGATAGACACATGTAAGCATGGCCAGCATCTTTACTTTTATGTATCGGGTTACCAGTTTTCTTTGTTAAGGCTTCTGGCAGCCTTGCCTTGCACCTTTTGTTCATCTTTTTTCCCTCCTTCATAATTTCAGTCCTGCGATTCCAGGCGCATGTCCTGAGGTAAGTCAGACTTGGCCAAGAGTCTTGCTTCAGGGCTTTAGCACAGAAAACTAAGAACAGTGACCTACCTGGTCATTTAGGAGATTCAGCACTCTCTTCCTCTCTGAGGACAAAACATGAACTCACAAGCTCAAAGGAGAGCAGGAAAGCCAATGATTGTGCCCCTGCGATTAGCTCAGAGCCTTCCTCCCCAATGCCTACCCAAAGCCTTTCAAGATTGCCAGGAGAAATTCCACTGCCATGGAAACGAGCAGACCACCCTACTGGGAGCAAAGGGAGCTATCACGGAGATGCCTGGCTTTGTCCACACTTACTTTCACCTTGAATGCTGTGCAGCCTGTTCTCTCACAGTGTGTTTTTGTGTCTAGGACCTTCCTCCAGCCCTGTTTCCATTTTGTTCCAGCCCTAAGAAAGGCTACTTTACTTGATTACCAACCACCATCTTAACAAAAAGTCAGAAATCAACACCACAGAACATTACTTCACACCTCATTTACTGTCTCTGTCTGTTGGGAGTCCCCACTTTTTACCCACCACAAACCACTACAAAGAAGGCACATGTCTTAAGAGTTACTTCCTTTCCTCTAAACAGCTTAGAATTTCTCTAGAATCATAGTCAGTTTCCAACAATATTCTGTGGGAACTTTGCCTACATCCGAGATAATCTGATTCCATCTCAACCTCACTGCATATAAATGGAGGTCAATGGAGTAAGAGGGACACAGGGCATTGGAGAAGCAGCCGCATCACCACACTTAGCATCCTGTCACCTCAGGTCAGAACTGAATACATCCACCTCTCATTTCCACATACTTTGTGTTTTATTCTTCTTATTTAACTTTCACTGACATTTTTCTCCCAAAACTACATATTTTCTTTCTCAAGTCCCTATGCTACAGAGAACAAAGCAAATTAAATGAAAAACCTTCTTTCATGTACTCATCTCTTTACAAAACCTTCTACTCAGCTCTTGCATTGGCTGAAAATTGTCTCTTTCTTTCACTAACTTCCTAGCAGTCTGAAATGAAGACACTCCCAGGAACAGGGGATTCAGGCATCAGGACAGCAGCATTTAGCTGGTCCCTCACCCCCCACATCTCCAGATCTGTCACTTCACCGTGTCCGCTCCTCCAGCCAGCACCCGTCCTGCTCCTTCCACTCCAGCCATGTGGCTCTACAATCACAAGGCCTGTATCCTTCTCCAAGTCTTTTCTCCACTTTGTCACAAAAGTTTCACACCTTGCCCTTGACTTGTCCCTCCACTCCGTTATCCTTAGCATGCTCGGAGAGGTCCACACCAATGCAGCAAGTCAACGAAGCCATTTGCTTTGTAATTTTGTGAGCTGTCCCACAGCAGTGGCCTTCATACGCAGTTGGTCTCTGCCCTTTTACAAAATTGTGCTCTGCACCTCTAATGACCTAGAAGTCTCCCATTTCTGAAGCTCCCCACTGCAGATTCTCTTTTGCATTATCACTTTTTCTTTCTATCTCCCACTTGTTTACTCCTCCTAAAATTATAATCCAACCCCACAGAACTGCTAGTTCCTTGTTTCCCTACATTTGTCAATCTATGAGCAAACTCCACTTGCCTTCCTGTCCTACCTAGATCCACTAGTACAAGTGGATCTCTTGTTGATATCAATGTTCTTGCCCCTTGTATCCTTCGCCTGCTCCCGCCCTGCGGAATTTCCAGCCTGGACCTGTGACATTGCGCTTTTACACCACAGCTGGTGAGAAAGGGGGCAGCAACATATCTGTGCAGATGGGCCCAAACTAAATTCTAAATCTACAGCCTCAGCTACTTTGTAAAGTTACATATACCAGCTTTGACAGCTGTATCTAAAATCCTTATGGCCTACCACAACCACAAAAATTTAAACAGCTTCACAACCTAAGATATGATAGCAAAACAGTGCCTCTGTTTACACCATAAAGTGCTTTTAAAACCTCAAGGTGCCTGGGTATCCCAGAATCTAACCAGGAGCCTACAGCCATATTATGCTCCCCAGCTTCCTGCTCTCCTGACTTCAAACAATATGGATTATTTCACATTTTTTTGTTGTTGTCTCTGGGCTTTTTAATAATACACTATGTACTCTTTGGTGTGAGGCTTCTTTAGTCCAACATGCTATTCCTAAGAGTTATCATGTTCAGAACAGCTATTCCATTCTCAGTGATGCATAGTATTCTACTTTATGAATACATGAAGGTATTGTATTGCATTATGCCTTAGATAGGCTTTTGTTATGGTTCCAGGTTTTGAGGACTGAAATCATCATGTAGAGTACATATCTTTTGGTGAGCACACATGTTCATTCCTTAGCAGTACATACTTAGGCGTTAAAGGCCATACTTAGGTGTATAGTAGATCAGATGGCCTGGCTATGTTCAACTATACCAAAATGTGCTAAACTGCTCCCAGCAGTCATCACCTGGAGCCATCCCACAGTGCTGTGGCCATTTTATTCTGACATAGCAGCATACCTGAGGCTGTATAATCTCTAAGGCATAAAAGTTTATTTCTCATAGGTGTGGTAGTGAGAAGCCCGAGGTTAGGCATGAGAGTCTGGTGAGGGCATCTCACTGCATTCTTACACAGGGAGGGCAGGATGCAAAGGAAATGAGCACAGTCCTTACAGGACAGAAGCACAGGGGACAACAAGCCTGCTTCTTCACATGCACTTCTATAACTGTATGAACACATCAGGCTGGAAGAGCTCTGTGACCTGACCACCACCCACAGGTTCCATGATCCAACACTGCTGTACTAGGAATTACATTGCCAACACAAGATTTGGGCAAGAGGGTTCGGTTAGCAAGGATTAGGGCCATGCCAGCCTAGTGTTTTCTGTCATTTTCATTCTGGAGAGTGAATAGTACCGGTAGATGTAATTTTTACTTTATCTTTTCAAACACTACACCTTTTAATTGTTTCTTCCATGACTGTAACTAAAAACCTTTAAATTAGGGTATTTTATCAAGAATTTTGATCATCTTTCTATCTACTTTTATTTCTGTTATTGGTTTGAAAACTTCCACATACAAGTTAGCCATATATATGGTAAATATTTCTCCCAATTTAATGTCATGTTTTGATAAATGAAAGTTTTTATTATAGTTTCAACTTTATTCTGGTTTGTATGGCATTGCCCCCTAAAGCCTCATGCAGTCCTGGGACGACTTTCCGAGTCTGATTGATTCATGGTCCAGTGCTGGAATTATGGGCGTAACTACACCTGCCCCTGGGGCGGGTAGTTTGCAGACAATGTGAGGGAGGGAAAGAGGCTGCCTGCTGCTACTCCTCCCTTTTGCTCTTGTTGCTTTTGCTGTCTTCCACAGCCCTCTGCCATGTACCACTCTGCCTCGGAGCCAACCAAGTATGGACTGAAGCCTGCACAAGCTGTGAGCTAAATAAACCTTTCCTTCTTTTATTGTGGGTGTCAGATATTTTGTCTCAGCAATGAGAGAAAACTAACCTAGACAAACATGACTTTTTATCACTGGGACTCAAACCCAAGTCTGGGTAAATGTTCTATCACTGAGCTATGTCATCAGTCCATGTTCACTTCAGTGGCTGTTACAATGAGTGTCTAGATGTCCCCATGAAACCTCCTGAGCTCGTGTATGGGATTTCATGGGTGTGTGGATGTCGGGTGTGTGAGCATATATTAAGGGCATGTGATATCTGGATTAGCTCGTTAGCTGGGTTAGCATAGTTCTGGGTGAAGCTGAATGGATTTACTGAGAAGGGAACTCCTGGCCCGATTGTGGGTGGCACCAACCAATAGGCTTGTAGTCTGGGTGGAATAAAAAGGGACAGAGAGTAGGTAGTTTGCTGATTTCTGCCTGCCATGCCATGGACATTCTCTCTGCCATGCTCCACTGCCTTGGAGCTGGCTCACTGTGGATGAAACCTCTACCAACTGTGAACTAAAATAATCCTTTCTTCCTTTAGCTATGTCTCATATTTTATTCCAGTAAGAAGAAAGTAACTAAGACAATAGTTAAGACCTTTTCAGGACATTGAGGCAGCCATATAAAGACACAAAAGAAGACTTCTTGAAGTACTTCAAAAGTAGGAAGGACAAGGAGCTAATTGTGCTCAAATTGAGGAGAAGTATCATGAGGGGGATTAATGCCAGTGTGTCTTTAACAATTTATTAAACTTTCAGTATAGTTTTTGATTACATCTTGTACACTTTTACTAGTGCTTCAAAGTCTGGTAATATATGCTTAGGATGAGGCTCATTGTATAAATTAGCATATACAAATTTATGTTTCATATGGTTTCTTCATAATTTGGAGGAATTCACCAGTGTTGTTTTTCAGCACTGCATATCAAGCACAATGTCACGCATGGTAGTCAAGAGCCCTCACGGAGCTCGCTCCACTCCTGCTGTCTGTGTCAGAGCTGACTCGACCTTCATGGGTCTCACCTTAGCACATGACTCACAGACTAGATGCTGACATTTCAGTCCTACCACCTCCTAGGAAATGGACAGGAAGGCTGTTCTTCACTTGTACTTACTATCGCCAACCCATAGGTTTTGTGTAGGATTAATTTTGATCATTTATTCATTTGCAAAAGTTTGGTGTTAAGCACAGACTGTGCAATCTGTAATGCCGCCTAAGCGGACCCATGAACACCGTAGTGTGGATGGAAAGGCCGAAAACAGTGCCGCAGTGTTGTGGAAACATCACTGTACCCCAGGAAACTGTTTAAGACTACAGGACCAATTTGCATTTCAAACATCAGCAAACTTAAAAGCATTCTCTTTGAGCAAGTGTGTAAGTATTAGTGTTAGCTTCTTCCCGTGCTTAGATTGGTTATCTTTGCCTCTTGTGGTATGTGTGGCCCAGGCCAGAAACCACTCTTTTGCACGTTGAGCTCTTAAACTATAATTCCAATTTTCTCCTTATATTTTAGCAAAGCTGGCAAGTTCTCTTCCACGTAAGTAATACGTGCTCATTTGTAACCCACTTATACAAATCACAGCCTCCGTGCTCTCTGTCCATGTATTTTGACACCTCGTTAAGACCTTCTTACATTCCATGACTGATTTTTTCTTTTTACTTAAAAAAGATAATTTTTAATTTTAACCTTTTCCTATAATTGGGCCTAAATGCTTCATTGAGTAAATGAGGTCAGTTATTTAATTTAGGGAATTCAGCAAGCAAACACTAATACACAAATCGTATTGGCATCTGACAACAATTCCAGCCTCCGGCTAGCTCCATTTGATGGACAGTCACTTAGTTTTGCCCTCTATAGCTAACTATCTCTATGCTGAGGAGATGCAATGATTGTCGTTTCACTGCCATTATCTAAAGGAATAAAATATGAATCCCAGTTTTATATATCCTGCCCTCTAAGAACATTAATATTTAAACATTATTAAATATTCAATAGTTTAATTTCATAGCAAGATATTTTAAAAAGTCACTAAGTCTTAGGCATGCAGAGTATTGAATAGATAATACCTGTAAAGGCATTATCTGTGAGTAGAGAAAGATCTCTGAAATTAAACACACCCGTTCAGCAATAATTCTGCATCTGAATGAAACATGGGCGTAACTGCATTTATGTAAGCAGTGGCCACTCTGTTTAGAAAAAGCTGGTGGATCTCATAGAGAGTTGGCAAGTTGACTGAAGGCTGGTAGAGGAAGTAGATGATGAGGCCAGGCTACAATAAACAGGCAAGGGGAACACATGTGTGAAAGTACAGGGAATTTCCCTGGAGAGATTATGAATGAGGTGTGTCCCTTTGCTTAGCAAATAAAAGTTCTGGGGTTCAAAACTTAGTCTAAAACAAACTACTGTCCTGGTTATTTTCCTAATCTCTTAATTTATGACTCTTGACAATATATACTTTTTCAGAATGCCTTATTTAACGTATATTATTAAATAAAAAGGATGGGAAAAAGATGAATATGTGATATAGATAATTTTTACCATTTTACAGTGCACAGTGTAAACCTGCATTGTATCTTCTCTTATGGTCTCAAACATAAGGTTATATTTTACATAATTTTTCATTTCACTATGTTAGAAACACTTTTTTAAACTTTCATAAATACAGTTGACTTTGGCGTGCAGAGTATAGGGTTAGGGTTTAAAGAAATAATGAGTATCCTCTATATGATATCTGTTCAACATTTAATAGATTTTTGTGATTATTGTCAGACTAATATGACAACAAACTTTGTAAATGCACCAGAGCTGACCATAGCTCATTTATATTTTGTTAGAACTTTTTTTCTCATCTTGGAAGTAATTTAATAGCAATTTTTCAACCAGAACATTCTTAAGAGTTAAAACAATGAAATTGTTTACCCACAACTAAATTATTATTTGAATACATTTCAAACATGACTTCCCTTCAGCACAGAAATATGTAACATATGAGATTGTATCCCTACAATCTGTAGCTGCATTCTTATTTGTCTTAGTTAGCTACACATTATGAACTTTTGGTTAAACTGTTCTATAGTGGACCCAGCAGTGTATTACAGAAAGTGCCATTTTCCTGTAGCATTACATGTACTGAATACTACCTTTCTTTGTTGTCAGTAATAAGGGAAATGAATAGGAGTTTGTGTTTGTTTTATTTAATCTCCTTACAGCTAAGCAATATATGTGTATTTACTGCTGTGCATAAGTTTTTGACCTTATTCTTTTTTTTTTTTTTGATACATTAACAGTGGTCACTGTTCAAGGTTTATTTAGTATTGTAGTTGGTGTGACACTTGGTTGCACTGTTCACGGGTAGATCTTTCCTTTTTACATTGTATGGCAATGTACACTATGGATACATATATAATACACGAAGTGACCTTATTCTTTAGGTACCTTTTTCTGAATTATCTACTGGTGTTACGATTTTTGAACTGACTTTAATAGTACAGTACAACTCTTTACAGAAAAATATGCTGCTGTGTATTTAATTTATATGCTCTGAATATTTGCCTCAGCTTATTATTTCTTTTAATTTTTGACTTTCAGAGTTTTTGCAGTCTTTATTCCTTCCAGTCAATGGTTTATCCTGTCATTGCTTCTGGTCTTTTACACTTAGTCTTTTCCTTTTGGAAAAGATTCTTAATCCATGGTTCCATCTGGTCAGGGAATTATATTTACTTATGTTTTGCTATTTAATTAATCTGAAATAATTTGGTGCATGATGTGTAGAAAGACTCTCTCTTTTCGTTCTGGAATGATTGCTCTAGCACTGTATAATTAGTCTGCTCTGGTTGAATCAGCACTATGCTTATAGCAAAGCAAACCTTCTCCTAGGTCCTGAGCAGTTCAGTCAGTCCATGTGACTATGACCCTGGGTATACTCACCTTTTTAAACTATGTATTACTTCTGTGCCCGTAACTTGTTATTTTAAGTGTTGTCTATTTTCCATATTTTAAATATTTTTATCACTTTTATTAGTAAGTGTTTGTAGTGTGTGCCTTGTAGAGAATTGGTACATAAACCTAATATATTTTAATTCTTTTTTATCATCCCCCCCCCGCCTTACATGCTGTCTACGTAAAGCACATTGTGCTATGCAGTTGGCAGCTTTTCATCAGATGTGTAGCCATTCCACTTGTTGGGAAGAGTGTATGGGGCAGAAGAAGAAATAGAAGGGAAACATATTTTCTTAGTTCAATTATGTATATTTGAAATTTGAATAAGAACATCTTATATTCACTTGATGCCTGCTTTAATACTTTGACAAGTTTAACACTTCCCTTATTCTAATCAGAATCTTATCACATCTATGAATTTGTATGAAAATTATTAAAGCATTAATATCTGTATTTTATAGTACTTAATTTCTCACTCAAGAGCACCTTAAGCTCCTTGGCTTAGCTATTTAATTTTATCCTCATTACTGATTTGGATTGTTTTCACAAAGGACCCTTGTGTTTCCTTTTTATTCAATTGTCAGACTACTGAGAATGTGATATTTTAAAATTGTCTTTGCAGATATTTAAAATGCCACAGGGAACTATTGTTTTGTATTTGTAACATCATTCTTTAATAAACCCTTTGTAGTTTCTAATTTATCATGAGTCGAGTTTCTTAATTTATACTTAATTCATCTGAGAACATTATGAAGTGCATTTATTCCTTTTTAATAGTGCTGACTTTCATCACTGTTGGTTGTCACCACTGATTGGCTGCTGCTCCCAGGACAATGCGATCCTTGCTTCCAAGGCTTGTTTCAGGCTTTTTAATGGAGAGGCTGCTGGCGTTTCAAGGTCAAGCGTGATGCTGCCTGTTGGCTTCCATAGGTTCCTTCAGTATAAAGGGGGCTGTCTTTCCATCCCTGTATTTCTAGAATTTTCAAATAATAACTAGAGGTTACATAGCATAATATTGTCATTCTGAATTTTTGAAAGAAATGTAGTTTTTCTCTGATTTATTGATTGTATTATAGAAAATTATAAAACTTTAACATAAAACATCTTTTGGTTTCTAAAATAAATCCTATGTGACTATGTTATATTAATCTTTTATTAGAAAATATGAAATAAAGATAAAATTGTTCTCTTCTGTGTTTTTCAAAGGTTTTGGAGTGTAGATAATGATGACTTAATAAAATAAAGTAGTCATTTTTCTAATAGAAGGATGTTGGGTGGGTAGCCTATATAGGAAAAGAACTACTCTCTTTTTAAAAAGGAAAAAAGTGTATTTATTAAGCTGACTGCATTTATATCTTTCTGAAAATAATTATTTGATTCTTTTCAATTTTACTCAGACTTGCACAATAATTCAACATTTACTCAGACACACAATAATTACATTTATTAGCAACTGTGCTACTTAAATAGGTCTGCAGATAAACCTTTATCTGCTGTTATTTGCAACAGTACTATACATTAGGTAAACAGTCATTTTCCCCAACAATAATAAAAAAATTAGCTCATACGTACTGTACCTGATCCCAGTCCAAGCAGCAGACATCTGATGCTCCTCCCATGTGCTCCTTGCAGCCGTTTCGTTTTATTCATCACTGTGTCCTGACCAAGACGGGTTAACGTTCCCCTCAGTGTGACTATATTTTAGACAGTTTTCTTCCTGACTACAGACACTTCTTCCTGTTGTGTTTTTAGTACTTGTTTGTAGTACATAGTGATCACCTTCCTCATTTCTTTACTTGTACTCAAAGCATCTTAGTTCTTTTTCTTCTCCCCTTCCCCTCCTTTCCCTCGGACCCCTTTTTGCCTCCCTGTTTACAAAAGAGCTGTTTCCATTTTTTTATCTTTCAATTTTTTATTTTTTCTTTAAATCCCTTTTCCCTACCTATACCCCCATCTCTTGGTCCTGCTGGCATTTGAACAAGTTCTTCCTACTTCCTCATATTGTTGCCTCGTTTTGCTCCATATTTATACGTTGGGTTTCTTACACAAGATAAATAATGTGATATTTAAACTTGTGTGTTTGATTTATTTCACTTAACATTATGGTCCCCAGGTGTCTCCTTTGACCTGTAAATGTCTCAAGTTTATCCTTCTCTATGGAAGAGTAGCCATTCCTTTGTATACAAATACCACAATTTCTTTATCCATTGTTCTGTTGATTGGCATATGGGCTGTTTCTAAGATTTATCTACCGTACTTGTGCTGATATAAACATGCATGTATCACCGTGGTATGATGATTGTAACACTTCCAGGAAATACTTGGAGGGGAATAGCTACGACAAGTGCAACCTATAGCTGCAGCCTTTTTGAGGAATCTCCACACTGCTCTCCGTAGTGGTCGTACCGATTTGCATCCCCACCAACTATGAAGAAGGGTTCCCTTTTCCCCACAGCCTTGCTAGCATTTGGTTTCATTTGGCTTCTTTATGATGGCCATTCTTTCTGGCTTGGGATGACCTCTCAGTGTTGTTTGAATGTGCATTCCTCAAATGGTCAGTGATGCTGTGTGTTCTTTCATGTACTTATTGGCCATTTGTACTTCACCTGAGGACTGTATTAATTTAGATTCTCATTCCTCAATTAGGTCTTTACATTTGGGCACTCTATTTTTTTAGTTCTTTGTATACTCTAGATATTAGTCCTCCACTTGTGGAGCAACTGGCAAAATTTTCGCATTCTGTAGGTTGTTTCTTCACTCTGTTGGTGGTTTCTTTTGGTGTGTACAAGCTTTTTAGCTTGATGTGACCCCATTTGTTGCCTGTATTTCTGTATCATTCCAATTTTAGTATATATGCTGCTGAAGTGAGCACAACTATGATATGTCATACGCAACTAACTAAGGTTTTGTTCATAAAATCTTTGCAACAGCATAGTATTAGCACTTACTTTTGGAATGCATGGTAATATGAATTTTTTCTCTGCCTTCTTCATATGTGAATTTTCTCCCAGCCTCTTTCCAGTTAAAAGGCAGGAATCTCTTTCTCAGGACTTCGGAGGCATTCTTTTGAAATGCGACTCTGAAGAAAGACTATGGTTCTATCCCCAGTCACTTGTGAGAATGTAGGAACTTAACATCTAAGAGCAGTAACTAGCAAACACAGATGGCCTAGTTAAGTTTATCACCTTCCCATTAGTATTCTCCTGCACTTTTCTACTAGTTCATACCAAAGCTTAAGCCTCTCTAGTCTATTGTTTTTGTAGAGTTGAGTTTGATTTCTCTCCCCAGTTGAAATAGTCTTAAATAAAGTCTTTTTTGACTATTTAACTATCAGGTGCACTTTTTTCCTATTAAAATGTTTCTGTTTATCTGATACTCTTCCTCTCTGCTCTTTGAAGTTCCTGAAAAGCAGTACAAGGTTTTAATATTGAGTAGTCCCCAGCACTAATGTAAACCAAGTTTATTCTCCTTCCTAAGCAATATTCTTAAAGCACTACAGCTTGGTAAACAATGTAAATTAATAGAAGTCATCTCAAAAGCCAGTTTTATTGTTTTTTTAATGAGCTGTTAAAAAGATGCAGCCTATTCTGCATACTATTTTAACCATAAATATTTTAATCATTTTACTTTGAGTTGATGAAGGTTCACCAACGAGCAACACTCCCTAGCACTTTAAAATGTGCCTAAAGGTAATAGGTGTTTAATAAATATTAATCAAATATATGCGATATATTGGAACAAATGCCCTGAAGGTAAGCAATACAGAATCTAGAGTTCCTACCCCCACTGTGGGTGCAGCTCTTCAAACTTTTCATTTTATTACATTTAAAAATGGTGACCCCAACTTCTTCAACGTATACAGAGGTGGAAAATTAACAGTACTCTAGCTGATACCTCAGTGGTACTTTTTAAAATAAGACCCAGCTATTGTTAAAGGGTTGATCTCATTTTCTGATTTAAATTAAACCTCCATTTTCACAAGAACTTCTCATTTGCTGGTGTATATTTAGAGGCCCCCAACCCTCATGCACACATTGGTGGGACTTTAGGGAGACAATGGCATTGTAGGGACATGATTCTCAGCAGTGGATGAGCCCACTGATGAGTTTATAGCTAAGCTTGCTGTGGTTACAGGAGGCTTGGTTACAGGAGGTAAGCCACTGGGGCATGGCCTGGAAGGGTCTCTCTCCTGCCCTCCTGATCTCTCTGCTTCCCACCACTACACCTTGACTTCCTCCTCCTCTGTCTGGCCCCTCTGCTCTAGCTTCCCCCCTTGGAGCCAAGAACTGTGGACTGAAACTTCTGCACAGTGTGAGCCCAAACAAACCTCCCCCCTTTAACTTGGTATCAGGTGTTTTGTTGCAGCAACGAGAAAAATAACTGAGACATAGCTGAAATAATACTTTGAGCCTGGTCTCAAGAATAATAAGCTAAGTGGGTTTTCTATTGGTAGATTTCCCAGAGATATGGATATTACAACTGCTTCATATAGCTTTATTTTAGGGAAATGGGTTTTTGCTTCACCAATATTCTTTCCACAGGTGTACTTTTCAGGACATGCTTTTCTGTCGTCAGTTGAAAAGACAGACATATACATTGGAAAACACCAAGAGTAAGATAAATATCAGTAACCTCTCCCATTGTCTCAGTTTCTTTCTCATTGCTAGAAGAAACTACCCTATCCTCACAAGTTAAAGGGGTGAAGGTTTATTTTTAGCTCACAGGGTTTGTAGAGGCTTCAGTCCATAGTCAGCTATGTTCAAAGCAAGGTGGCAGGACAGAGGGGAATTGCACAGGGGAAAGTGCCCACGGCAGGCCGGACAGGAGGTGGTGCACAGCAGGGAGCGGCAGCCTGCCCTCCATCTTTCCCTTTTATTCCATTCAGGCCACAAGTCCAACGATTGGTGCCCCCCACAGCCAGGGTGAGCCTTCCCTTTACCCACACCCAGCACAATGCTAACCAGTCGGTGAGCTAATCCGGTTATCAACCCTTAATCCATATTTACACACTCTACAGCCAGCCACCACTTACGATCGCGTAAGGATCTGGGGTGACATGTAGATATAAGCCATAACCCACCCTTTCCTTTTAAAAGTTACCTTCTGATATGAATAGAAATGGACTCTTTATTAATGAAAAGCATTCTTGTCATTTAGAATTCTCATAAGACACCCAGTGACGGTGCAGCTTTTCTTCATATCAGTATTTGCAAAGCTCTGGGACTCTCCTGTGCTGTGCTACCAGGCCGGCTTTAACTTGATCTGCTATTCACTGTTACACGTACAGGGAGGGCCCCAGTCAAGGTGTACAATGTGTTTGATTATGTCTGACTTCCAGGCCGTGTTCTTTCTTTCTGACTAAATCAACCTTATCTGTTTCACTCCAGCTTCACTCGGTAAGGTATGCACGTTCCCACTATCCTTTGTGAGAGACAGGCCTCTCCTAAAATGAGAGCGCACACAGCAAGAGACCAGCCAAGGGGCACTTTTCTTCTGCAAGTCTCTCCTTGAGTTCTGTCTTGAAGTCCTTCGTGTTTACTTACCATATTGCTGTTCCCTTGTGACACCTAGAACAATTTGCAGTTACATGTTTACGCGTTTGCTTCAGGTCTCTTTTTCCGTTAGACTGAAAACGCCACGTTTAGAGACTCTCCTAGCAGCTTCTGCGTCAATGGGACAAAATCACTGCCTCCGAGAGCTTGAAGAAGGAAATGGCTTCATTGGCTCATAGCTTCAGGGACTTCTGCGCACTGTCAGCTGGTTCCATTATTGTGGGTCTGAGGTGAAGCGAGCCTTACCGCAGAAAGGCGCGGTGCCGCAACGCTGAGCGTTTCACATCATCCCAGAAGCGGCAAGCGGGGCGCGAGAGGAAAGGGCCAGAGGCTGCGTACAGTCCCCAAAGCACATCCAAGCATCACTCAGACGTCCACAAGCGTGCTTTACTAAGTCAGGCATCCCTTAAGCCAATCAAGTTAACAGCTAACTTTTAACTTTACCACGACTGTTCATTTTGACACGTGTGATAAACATCTCCTACATGAAAAACGATCAGCTCTAAACCAAACCCCAGCTGGTTAGAGAACGCATGCAAGGCCAGCAGTCCACGCCAGCTCATTAAAATGCTTGAGGAAAGCATATCTGAAATTCAGGAATGAAGCAGGTATGACACTTAAAGCCCTACTACTGAATTTCAGATCTGGGGCCTGTAACTTTTGAAATCAGTAGTTTTTCTAAAAATTCAGAAAATCTGACTCCTGAAAATTATCGACCGTTTATTTACAAAATACCTGGGCTAGAGCTGCAGGAGCAGATTTTGTAGGCCAGCTCAGGAGGACCTTTCTTTTCTGGCCACCTCATCTGTAACCAGCTGTGGTCACACAGCCCCAACACCACCACACGCGGCTTCACATCTCCTTGATGCGTCTGTGCATTTTGCATGAGCTACTACAAAGTGAAATGAGAAGGGGGGAGGTGTCCTCTCAGTCCATCCAGTAGGATAGTCTTTACTGAAAGTATAAAATACATAGAGTCGTATTACAACTTTTGTTAATATTTATATATGGACAAGCTCAGAACAGTTGTGGGATAATGTCATAAGTCCCTAGAACAAAATTTTGGGCCTCAAAAAAATGCCTGGATTAATAGCTTAGTTACGTTAATTAGTAATTACATATTCCTTAGTAAGTTTCTTCAAATTTTGGACACCAGTATCTATAGGATGATATATATTTCGTTTTTTTTCAGAGTTTCATACAGTTTTTATTTTCTGAGAGAAGGTCTCATTTTGTAGCTCAGGATGGCCTGGAACTCAACAATCTTGCTTCCTCCTGCCTCAGCCTCCTGAGTGTTGGGATCATAGGCATGTGCCTCCGTGCCCGGCCACATCTATCTTTTTAAAAGGTGGAGATACAAAGAGTATGCTGCACTGGCTTTCACTTCACTTGGATCCTTGCCTCCCCACCCACCCTCGCCCTGCCCAGGCCCATCTCCAGCATTTCCTGTAGGGCAGCTCAGCCCAGGAGCAGTGTTTTGTCTCATTTGTTTGAAAACATCTTAATGTCTCCTTCAGTTTTAGAGCATAATGAGGAAGGATACAGAATTCTTGCTCAATAGCCTTTTCTTTTATAAGCGCATTGAAAATCAGAAAATAATAAAAAAGTTCCCTTTTCCCCTTTTATATGTCTTTGATTATCCCTTTGTTCTTTTTAGGGATATTTCCCGCTTTTCTGACGCTCCTCATTTCTCTTGTTTATTGTGTTCCTTAGACAGGGTGATTTCAGGGTCTACGTTTCCCCCACAGTCAAAAAGAAATATCCATCATCCTATAGATACTGGTCAAGATATAATGTTTCCGATGTGTCCAATGGAGTGCCAAGTGTGTCATAAGTAAGTGACGGTGGTGTAATACCGTAGTGAGGAAGTATTTGATTATTATGTCACATCCATGTTCTCAATGTCTTAGAGAAGTTGGATTTATAATCAAACATATAAGAGTGTGTCTGGTGTGAATCATGAATCCAACCATCTGTATTTAATTTTATATTAAATTTGGCAGAAAAAATTCTACTCTGATAATAATCTTCAAGTCACTTTTTAAATTATTGCTCTTTCATGCTTGGTCTCACAGCAATGGCCTCCTATTTCTCTAGGAAACTACAGTGTCCTGACTTAGGCAGGGTAAAACAGGGGACGGGGCTGCCCACGAGGGATGGGCAGTGTCAGAGGAACTGTCATGTCAAGACATCTCCAGAGAGTCCAGTCCCTGCTTTCTCACCAGTTAATGACATGACCTTGGGCAAGTGACAGCCTGTCTCTGCTTAGGTTCTTCATTTGCAAAATGAGGGGCTTGACAAAGGTCCCCTTCTAAAACTCCTTGCCATTCCACAAGGACTGTGATTAGCACCTGTCACTCTAGGCAACATCTTACTGCCTTGGCTAATAAGGTCACGTATGTTGAAAGTCCATAAATGAATCATTTTGCAGAGATTCTTTATGGATGAACTTCAGATCAATTTGAATGAGTGCTAAGTCTTTGCAGAAATCATCTCCCAAAAATGTGCTGGGTGATAAACTTGTAGTTTAACCCACACACTCATTAACAAGTCATTCCCAGGAGCTCAGTACCCATATTTCTCCAGGTACACTCCCTATCTTTGTAGATGCCACATCACTTAATCTTTTTTTTTTTTTATTTTAGAAACATAAAAGTACAAAAACATATTGACAAACAGACACCAATTATCATAGAAAATAGTACAATCACAACTAATCTATAGACAAGGTGATATGGTCTCAACAGTAGTTGTTGCTTTATCCATTGATACCTTCGAATTGTAGATGTATGGACCCATATACAGACATGCAAATTTAGTCAGACAGTTGATCCTCTCAACAACAGAAAAAAAAAAAAAAAAAAAAAAAAAAAAAAACCAAAAA